>JASEVX010000003.1:84158579-84296499 GCA_031761405.1 Serripes groenlandicus
CAATGGATATACATGTACATAAATGAATTTTAACATATGAGCCGTCCCGTCCCGCGAGAAAACCAACATGATGGCCTCTGCGTAATGTATCGACCCAGATCAGCCTGAGCAGTCCGCGCAGACTGATCCGGGCCGACACATTCCGTCTCAGGGGGATAAAGTAATGATTCTTGAAACAGAAAATCCACAGGAGGCGAAAAGTGTCTATCCGGGTAAGCCTGCGCGGCATGCTTAAGGTTGATCCGAGTCCACAATGTTGGGTTTTTTCGCGCACGGCACATATATCGACGACTAACCCTAAATCATGTTACATACATTATGCAATTTATGTGTGAAATACTAACATTTGTCTTGAGAATGCATTTGACATTGCGTCTGAGTTTTGTCTAAAGGCTGTGATTCCCGAGCCGCCTATCAAAAGATTACATCTGACATATTGGAAGTCTAATGTTGAGCATTGTGAAGAGATTGTTCTTATATTTTTTTCATTCTCTACATTGCTTTCATAATGTGAGCCATCCCGCCGAGAAAACCAACATCGTGGACTATGTGTAAAGTTATCGACCAGCAGGAGCCTTAGTATGCCGCGCAGGCTTATCCGGACAGACACTTTTCGCCTACTGTGGATGTTCTATTTCGCGAATCATTACTCTATCCCCCCCCCCCCTGAGACGGAATGTGTTGGCCCGGATTAGCCTGCGCGGACTGCGCAGGCTGATTTTGGGTCGATACATTACGCAGATGCCATACTGTTGGATTTCTCGTGACAGATGCGGACTGTATCAGGAAATATTTTATAACGATATTCCATGAAATGAAAGTTTTAATTCAATACGTAAATATGTTTTTCCCGACTTTCTATGGAATGAAAATTGATTCGTGTGCCCTATTTGTAAACGCAGAGCTGAATTAATATAAAACACATTGCTTGCATGTCTAATTCAATTTCGAATATGCTAATTTTTACATTAAACATTCAGTTATCCATCTGTCGATTGTTGAATTTAATCCTATCCGTGAAACAAACGTCTTATGTGTGTATTCAACTGAAGTAACTGATAGGTTGCAGTGGAGAATGAGAAATGAGCCGTCCCGCGAGAAAACCAACATTGTAGACCCTGCGTAAAGTATCGACCCGGATCAGCCTAATCATGCCGCACAGGCTTACCCGGATAGACACTGTTCGCCCCCTGTGGATTTTCTGTTTCACGAATCATTACTCTATCCTTACTCTATACCTCTATCCCGTGAGACGGAATGTGTCTGCCCGGATCAGGCTAATCTGGGTCGAAAACATTACGCAGAAGCCATTTTTTTGTTTTTTTTGCGGGACGGCTCAAATAAATTGTTAATAAACGATTCAGTCTGTCAGTGAGACAATGTAAAAAGTGGCATTTCTAAACAGTGTATGTTCAGATCAGCTTGTACAGCTGCTTAGTCTTGACAATATCTTCATACTAGCTCTTGTTATTCAAAGAAGCTTATGTTAGTCTTAGAAGTTTATTCGAGTAATTGAAGCTTATGTTAGTCATATTAGCTTATGTGATTCATAGAAGCTTACGTTAGTCATAAGTGAACAGTGTAGACCTTGATCAGACTTTGTGAATCCAAGTTGTGCTCGAAAGCCATTGTGTAACCTTTCCTATGACGTGCTTATTTATGCTTAATCCTTTTTTATTTCATTTTTTTTTTTACTACAAACGATTTAACTCTTCCCCACATACAGACGCTTTATGACGCCTCTGTATCTGATGGCTTTTGATTACATTGTGGAAAATTGAGCAATTGCTCAATATGAACAATTTCTCATTTTGCCACAATGTTTTCAACTCTATTCCATAATTATGCTTTCATTAATTGAAATTTTCAGGTTTTTTTTGCCCAGATGTTTTCAAAGTTGCCTCCTGCAGATGTGTTGTATGTGGGAAAGGGTAAGCGGCACGTAGTCCATTTTTATCTACGTCCCTGCATCAACGTATACCATCTCCCTTTTTTTTTGTATCTTAGGGTAAATTGTGTCCTTTCAAAAATCATTGGAGAAGCAAAGAATTGTAAGTAATGATAGTAAATATTCCGAGCGAGGATGAGGCCAATTGATTCAATATAAGAATGTTTTAGATTAATTAGTATAGATATATAACTATTGTTTATCCAGTAATCTAAACTTAAAACCGTTTCTAGATACTATAAGATGTTTCAGATTGATTATTATACATTGATAATTATTTTTGATCCAGTAACGTAAACACACTTTCTAGTTACATACACATACGTATATATACGTACGTTTACATGCATGGATGAGTAATAAGCAAACAAAATATTAATAAAATATTGCATCGAGTCAATACTTTTAAAAGACGTGTCATGTTAACTTTCTGGCTAAAATTACAGTAGAACCACTCATGGCTAGATAGCAATCTGGTCTTTGTTCACATACGGTCTTTATTTGCAAGGTCTTTTAAGCAGAATATTAGTAATGAGTAACTAAAAGTGCGGATGCTTCAGACAGGTATAACTGCTAGTATTTTAACACAGATTCGAACTGTATATGAGCCGTTCCATGAGTAAACCAACAATGTGGACCCTGCGCAAAGTATCGACTCGGATCAGCCTAATCGTGCAGCGCAGGCTAATTCGGGCAGACAATTTTCGCCTCCTGTGGATTTTTTGTTTCGGGAATCATTACTCTATACCTCTTTCCCCGGAATGTGTTGGTGCGGATTAGCCTGTGCGGACTGAGCAGGCTATTTCGGGTAGACACTTTTCGCTTCTTGTTGTGGATTTTCTGTTTCGGGAACATTATTCTATACCTCTACCCCCCTGAGACGGAATGTGTCGGTCGAGATTAGCCTGTGCGGACTGCGCAGGCTATTTCGGGTAGACACTTTTCGCCTCCTGTGGATTTTCGGTTTCGGGAACATTACTCTATACCTCTACTCCCATGAGACGGAATGTGTCGGTCTGGATTAGCCTGCGTCACTACTGCGCTAGCTGCTCTGGATCGATACAACACGCATAGTCCATAATGTTGGTTTTCTCGTGGAACGGCTAATATGTGTTTTCGTCGAGAATATTCCATCTTTTCAGATATTTTCCTGTTTACTAAAAAATCCCTTGCAGGCATGTTCGTGCTCATACATGTTTGTCTCCCCAATGAGACGGTAATCGTTCTCCTAACTGATTAGACCTTGCATGACCACATGACATGAAGTCACTATCGGAGACGTGTCAAACACTCTAACCCGTAACATTATAGAGTTCAAGGTTCCAAGATTGTATTCACAAAAGACAAAGTAAAGTTTTCATCTTGTACATATATCTATGTACATATACATAAATACATTATTGTCGTATATCTGCTTCCAGGTTAGTTACGGAAAATCAACCCTTTCTCACATACAAAACATCTCTATACCTCTATCCCCCTGAGACGAAATGTGTCGGTCCGGATTAGCCTGTGCGGACTGCGCAGGCTCCTCTGGGTCGATACAATACGCAGAGTCCATAGTGTTGGTTTTCTCGGGAAACGGCTCAAACTTTTGTCACAATGTTTTCATCTATATTCAATATTGATATTTCATTGAAGGGTTGTTTCCATAGTCTAGTAGTTTCCAAAGTCGTCTGCTGCAGATTTATTGTATGTGGGAAAGGGGTTTTGAAAGATAACATGATACGTGAAAAAGCCGATAAAGTGTGCCGTCCATTATTTTAATGCTTCTCATTAAAGACGGTAGATAAGCTGATTGCGACGTCCTTATCCTCTCACCAAACACAGGCAACATTTAACACCTATGCAGAAGCCATTTTGAAAACACGGTGGAAAATTATGTTATAATAACTATAAAAGCAGACGACACAAGAATCAACAGCAAATCAGTTGTTAGCGCCTGTCAAGCTTATGTCATGGCGAATTGTCCGGCGTGCGTGCGTCCGTTAACGTTTTGCTTCAAACGACTTCTCCTCAATAACCACTTGGCCAATTCGGATGAAACTTCATAGGAAGCATCCTCTCAATGTTTTCTCCTAAATTATTTCAATTTATTTGGATCCATGCAAACTTCTGGTTTCCATGGCAACCGAAACAAAAAAATAGTGTAAACTCAAAATAATCTTCTCCTCCAAAAGTGTCAGGCCAATTTTCAAATAATTTTGTAGAAATGTTCCTTGGGTGACACTCTATCAGATTCCTTCGAGCCAAGTTCATTGGTAAAAACACATGGCCACCAGGGGGCGGGGCTATTTTGCCTTATATGGCTATAGTGAAAACTTGAACAATCTTCTCCCCCGAAAGTGTTTGGCCAAGTTTCATTCTTTTTTGTAGAAATGTTCCTTGGGAGACCCTCTATCAGATTCCTTCAAGCCATGTCGAAAAAGATGGCCACCAGAGGGCGGGGCTAATTTGCCTTATATGGCTGTTTGGAGATTTAATTTTTGCTTAATGGCCGTGGAGCGATACTGGCCCTCTTGGGCCTCTTGTTTTGTTTGTTTTATTTGAGTTTTAAGTCCGTTTTCAACATTATTTGAATCGTATCAGGGCGACAGGGACATTTATTCACGACCTCTGGGTTAACAAACCAGTACTATTAAAGCTAGAATATCATCTTGCCAAAGGGCACACCTCTCTGACCGCCGCGAGTGGGGATCGAACCGGGACGCCCGAATTGAATCCATCCACGCATTAACCCCTAGAATAAGATGGATACTTGCAAATCAGTAAAATGATTTTAAAAACATTTTTCTTTATACAGATGCCATATCACACATTCGCAGCAGATAGCTATTGAAAACATTATTGCAAAAAGGCTAAATGGCCTTGTTTCTTTCAAAGCAGTCTAACTTCAGATGTTTATGTTTGTGCAAAAACCGTAAAGGATTTAACGACAACCGTGGTAATTGACCTAAATATTGTTGTCAATAACTGCTGCAAATGATGTGATTATGTTCTAATGCTTCCGCGACATTCAAGGCTTAAAGTACAAGTCAATCCCGATTGCTTCTGGTATTTCTATAATACTATCCTCGGAAATTTAATGCATTTCTTCGGCTAAGTTTATCACAAAACGTCAAGAATCAATGAAAAGACAAAACTAAAGATTTTATGTATGGACTAATACATTGTTTGTCCAGGGTTCAATCTTTGGTCGGTCATATGAAATAGTTTAAACATAAGAAGTACTGGTATTTCTTACCAAGTAAACGTCACGCGATGTTTAAACATAGCAGTATTGGTATTTCTTAACAAGTAAACGTCACGCGATATTTTACATAGCAGTACTGTTAATTCTTACTAAGTAAACGTCACGCGGTGTTTTACAAAGCAGTACTGTTAATTATTACCAAGAAAATGCCAAGCGATGTTTAAACATAGCAGTACTGTTAATTGTTACCAAGTGAACGCCACGCGATGTTTAAACATAGCAGTACTGTTAATTCTTACCAAGAAAATGCCAAGCAGTATTGGTATTTCTTAACAAGTAAACGTCACGCGATGTTTTACATAGCAGTACTGTTAATTCTTACTAAGTAAACGTCACGCGGTGTTTTACAAAGCAGTACTGTTAATTATTACCAAGAAAATGCCAAGCGATGTTTAAACATAGCAGTACTGTTAATTGTTACCAAGTGAACGCCACGCGATGTTTAAACATAGCAGTATTGGTATTTCTTAACAAGTAAACGTCACGCGATGTTTTACATAGCAGTACTGTTAATTCTTACTAAGTAAACGTCACGCGATGTTTTACATAGCAGTACTGTTAATTCTTACTAAGTAAACGTCACGCGGTGTTTTACAAAGCAGTACTGTTAATTATTACCAAGAAAATGCCAAGCGATGTTTAAACATAGCAGTACTGTTAATTGTTACCAAGTGAACGCCACGCTATGTTTAAACATAGCAGTACTGTTAATTCTTACCAAGAAAATGCCAAGCGATGTTTAAACATAGCAGTACTGTTCATCCTTACCAAGTAAACGCCACTCGATGTTTAAACATAGCAGTACTGTTAATTCTTACCAAGTAAACGCCACGCGGTGTTTAAACATATCAGTACTGTTAATTCTTACCAAGTAAACGTCTACTGATGTTTAAACATAGCAGTACTGTTAATTCTTACCAAGTGAACTCCACGCGATGTTTAAATATAGCAGGAAAATGCCATTTTGCTGCAAAAATAAACACAAATACATGTATATCAGTTTATGACAATAACGATCACATTGTCTGTTGCATAGTTACAATCAGACGCGTTAAAAACGCAAAAGTGAGAGAATGAAACATAAACACATTCTGGATTATCAATGTTTAAGTAATTTGGCAATAATACAAATCCATACGTCCCCTAACAACTCTATATATTTCATTGAATAATATTGTAAATATCTGGAGAACTAATCATCACGACAACATCACCCCCTAAACATTAAATGTCCTTTATTCTATGACGCATGAAAAACCAGATGGCGACCAGACTTCAATTCAACGAGACTACTTCAGTAGGCGTTCAGCTCAGCATGTTAATCCATTCGTGTTTATAAGACTAGATCATTTGAAATTGCCTACATATTTAGGTTTATAAAAGTATTGTTTAATGTTTGGCCACCACTCAGTTTGTTTAATTGATACTGTTGTCATGGATATACAACTTAGGAAGGGACTACACTTTTAGAATGTACAAAGCATTTCCTTATTTATTGCAAAGAGTTAAGTCAACGCAATATTGTTAATAACTTGTGCAGGGGCGTAGCTTGGCAATACTCAATGTGTAAGCCGTCTCGTGAGAAAATCAACATTGTGGACTCTGCGTAAAGTATCGATCCGGATCAGCCTAAGCATGTCACACAGGCCTACCCGGATAGACACGTTTCGCCTCCTGTGGATTTTCTGTTTCAGGAATAACTACTCTATACATCTATCCCCCTAAGACGGAATGTGTCGGCCGGCTCAGTCTGCGCGGACAGCGCAGGCTGATCTGGTCGATACATTACGCAGATATCTATCGCCGCAGCTGCATTTTGGGGCATTTTGAGAAAAAATGTGCCTACAGTGCCTAAAGGGAGCTACGCCCCTGTTGTGTGAATATAGAACATTGCATACTATTGATTAACACTAACATAGGAAATAAATATTTATATGCTAGACTGTAGTACAATTTGTTCGTATTATTGACAATCTTAAGTAGTTTCGTAAAACAACGAGACGGACGGCCATACTCAAGCCTAGAAGGTTCTTCGCTGCCCTTATTGCCTAGGTGGTGTGTTACCGTTTGGTAATGCTCAACATTCTCTTAAAGTCTTTTCAACCTGTAGATGACATTTGAATATATTGTGTTAACAGGAAGACTGCTTATGATGTGTTAAGGTTACAATACACCAAATACATTCCTTCTTTCCAGATTCAGCCCTCAATTGTCTAAGCGTTTCTCATGTATAACACCATATATCACTGAAAAGAGTTACCTCTAAGCTTTTAAAAATCCAAAGAAAATGGGGGATGTTGCATTATGCAAGAAGGAGTTCACCAGGCGTCATATCACATTTACAATGTCATATACTCAATGCATTCTGGTGATGGTATACACTAATTTGGACCATTTGGCGTAATTTGACCTTTAATTATAAAGATGTTCCGTATCTTTCCTCAATGTGTTCAAAATCGTCTGCTGTAAATTGTATTTGTTTGTGGAAAAAGATAATCTCATTTAGTACTGGTCAAGTTTTCAGGAAGCAAACGCACACTTCAACTTATCTTCAGTTTCCGGCTTTTCAAAGACCACCTGGGATGGAGTCAGGCGATAGTTCTGTACAGTAAATAGTTCAGCTCATGATTTCAGTGATTATAAAGATGCAATAAGAAAAGTAGAAACGTTTCTGAGTTACACGACCGATGGTTTGGTATGAATGATTGGTCACAAAAGCCCGAATCAATATCACGAATTTAATTAAGGAACCGGGACCAAGAAATAGCATTTATTTACTATTGATCTTTTTGGTAATCCAACTCCGAGTTTATATACTTTCGCACGTGTAACTTACTCCATCTGCACGAGTTTTTGTGAACAGCGAGTATCACGACGAGTGATAAGAATTGTCGTAGTAAACGTTTTATATGGTTAATAATGTTTGCATTACATATACGGTCCATGAAAATGAATGTAATTTCTCGTAACTGGCTTCATATTTTGATAAAAGTAGTTCTGTTAATGGCGCTTTTATGATGGTATCGTGTGCTGTGACATAGGTGATGGCGTAATAAACGACGACATTTTCTATCATCCGGGCAACTGATTACATCCAACGGGAAATAGTTATCTCAAAAAATATTATTTTGCTAATTCCTGTAATATTTTTTGAAATCTTCGTGGTTATACATTTTTGTATGTTATATTTATCTTTATGACTAAATGTACGACGACGGTCAACTTTCATGTTTATAACTGTTATCAAGGTATTGCTTAACCTTTTCCCACATACAATAAATCTGCAGGATATGACTTCGAAAACCTCCAGGCAAAAATGTATAAAACCTCCATAAATGAAAGTTAAATTATTATCTAAAGTTGAACAATTGTGGCGAAAGGAGAAAGTGTTTGTTGTACGCACGTTCTCCTTTTGTCACAACATTTTCGAAAGTAGTCTGTTAGGGAAGCATCTGTATGAGGGAAAGGGTTAAATTGTAAAGTACCTACTAAATAGAACGTTTAATATACTAGAAGTTAATTGGGACCTTTTTAATACATAGAGCATAATATTTAGACTGTTGAGCGTGTATACAAGATTTCCGTCTTGAGTGATATATGTACGCGCGAGTATCAAACGAGATTATTAATCATGGTTTTGTTTGATTGTTTAGTGTTTAACGCCATTTTCAACAATTTTGTTGTTATATAAAATCGTTTGCTGTGTAGTTTACCAGTACTACTGGTCCGTTTATCCTGACACCAGCGAGTCAGTCATAATGTTAACCCTGCAACCATGAGCGCAATCCATCACTACCATTTTAAAGTCTTTGGTATGATCATTTATCATGGCAGAAACAGTAAAATATAGCTTTGTTTCCACATCTTTATTTCATATATGACATTGTAACTGTTTCATTGCATTTTGGTTACATGATTTTATACACTGTTCAGATAATGATATTTGAGCAGAATTAATATGTCCGTTATTTATTTATAAATGGCCTTTCCAGTGTCATATTGGTGTTTTTGATATACTTTAACCCTTTCCCTCATATAGACGCTTTCTGACGCCTCTGCAGCAGACGGCTTTTTGAAAACATAGTGACAAAAGAAGAAATTGCTCAAAATGAGCAATTTCTTTTTTTGGCACAATGTTTTCAACTTTTAGTCATAGGTTATCTATTTAATTATAGAGATTTTCTATTTTTTTAAATAATATGTTCAAAGTCGTCTGCTGCAGAATTGTCGTATGAGGGAAAGGGTTAAAAACAAATCAAACGAGCAAACCATGCACTGCCAATCATAGATGCTATAGTCGAACATAAAATATAGTTTGTTTACGTCTCTGTATGTGGGTAAAAAATCATGAGGAATACGGAAGCTGTTCTACAGGACAGGGCTCAATTAAACCCCGGATGATTGAAATGACGTCCAATTGACGTCTTCGTTCGTTTAGAAACAAATTACTCGCATTGGTACCCACGCAAGAAATTCATTAACCAACCAATGCTTTACCTTTCTTTTACACCGTATTTATAAAACAGGCGAAATATGCCCTGGAGTGTTTAACTGCGACATACAAACTAGAATGAGGAAGAAACTACGGAATCCTGTTTGGCTCATGTCGTGCGTCGTCCGTCGTGCCTTAGGTCGACGCGCGACAAAGCGACACGACGCACGTCAAAGCGACACGACGGACGACAAATCGACACGACGGACGACAAAGCGACACGACGCACAACAAAGCGACACGACGGACGACAAAGCGACACGACGGAATGTCGTTATGTCGTGTCGCTTTGTCGCGATGTCGTGTCGCTTTGTCGTCTGTCGTCTGTCGACCGGTGTAGAAGTAGCTTTTTATCATAGACACCGTGACGGTGTATTTGGAAGTGTAGTAATACACCGTACATCGTTTTGTAAGCGCGAAAAAAGTTGAGGCTAAAAACTACGGAATCCTGTTTGGCTCATGTCGTCCGTCGTCCGTCGTGCCTTAGGTCGACGCGCGACAAAGCGACACGACACGACGCACGACACGACGGACGACAAAGCGACACGACGGCATGTCGTTATGTCGTGTCGCTTTGTCGCGATGTCGTGTCGCTTTGTCGTCCGTCGTGTCGCTTGGTCGTCCGTCGTGTCGCTTTGTCGTGTCGCAATGTCGTCCGTCGTGTCGCATTGTCGTGCGTCGACCTAAATAATTTACAACACGATAATGCGACACGACGGACGACAAAGCGACACAACGCTCGACAAAGCGACACGACGGACGACAAAGCGACACGACGCTCGACAAAGCGACACGACGGACGACAAAGCGACACGACATCGCGACACGACATCACGACATTGCGACACGACAAAGCGACACGACGGACGACATTGCGACACGACGGACGACAAAGCGACACGACGGACGCATCGTAATGTCGTGCGTCGTCCGTCGACCTTCTACTCTTCCAAGTCGACGTGCGACAAAGCGACACGACGCACTACAAACCGACACGACGCACGACAGTACAAGGGCGACGCTCGACGGACGACATAATGTCCCTTCCGTCGTGTCGCTTTGTCGTGCGTCGTGTCGCTTTATCGTGCGTCGTGTCGCTTTGTCGTGTCGCTTTGTCGTGCGTCGTGTCGCTTTGTCGCGCGTCGACCTAAGGCACGACGGACGACGGACAACATGAGCCAAACAGGATTCCGTAAAAAACAAATCACTTGAATTTCAATATATGAGTAGCCTGAATTATAATAAGTTTTTAATAAATCATTGTTCTCCATTTTAAGAAATGATGGCAGTCACATGTTCACCGTGTATGGATAAAAACATAATACTACACCGGTCGACGGACGACGCACGACAAAGCGACACGACGCACGACAAAGCGACACGACGGACGACAAAGCGACACGACATCGCGACATTCCACGGACGACGCACGACATTACGATGCGTCCGTCGTGTCGCTTTGTCGTCCGTCGTGTCGCTTTGTCGTGCGTTGTGTCGCTTTGTCGTCCGTCGTGTCGCTTTGTCGAGCGTCGTGTCGCTTTGTCGTCCGTCGTGTCGCATTATCGTGTTGTAAATTATTTAGGTCGACGCACGACAATGCGACACGACGGACGACATTGCGACACGACAAAGCGACACGACGGACGCATCGTAATGTCGTGCGTCGTCCGTCGACCTTCTACTCTTCCAAGTCGACGTGCGACAAAGCGACACGACGCACGGCAATGCGACACGACGCACTACAAACCGACACGACGCACGACAGTACAAGGGCGACGCTCGACGGACGACATAATGTCCCTTCCGTCGTGTCGCTTTGTCGTGCGTCGTGTCACTTTGTCGTGCGTCGTGTCGCTTTATCGTGCGTCGTGTCGCTTTGTCGTGTCGATTTGTCGTGCGTCGTGTCGCTTTGTCGCGCGTCGACCTAAGGCACGACGGACGACGGACGACATGAGCCAAACAGGATTCCGTAAGAAACCGCCTCTGCCGAGTGGTTAGCGTTCGGGAACCGGGCGTCATGGGTTCGATCCCCAGTCGCGGCTCTGTAGTCATGGTGGTGTGATCTTAGGCAAGGCAGATTTCATATGTTTTACCCGGTGATCATATATAAGTGATCGTGTCGCCGTGATATGACCTAAATAATGTTGAAGCGGCGTAATACCCAAAATTAAACAAACAAACAAACACGAAATATTTACACTGTGTACTCTCACAAGTTATATGACAGGTGCACGTAGTTTAATTGATTGCATGGTGTTTACCACAGCTCTCAATAATTGTTCAGCTATATCCCGGCGCTTCCTGGGTAAGTTACCAGTACTTCTGGTCCATTTATCCTGACACCAGCCAGTCAGTCGTAATGCTAACCCCCTAGCCGAAAGCGACAAGGAGGGAAAACATTACTTCAATTGTTAAAGTATTTTGTTTGACCCGGCCGTGGATCGAACCCGCGACCTCCCGCACCAGAGGCGGATGCACTAACACTACACCACCGAGGAGTTGCACGTAGTTTAAAGAGCTGGATATATACACAGGGGTGTCACGGTGCGATACCTTAGCATCTTCCGAAATGCGGTCATACATTTGCTAGTATCTATATCGCCAATCCGATGTAGTAGCTTCATATATTCTATTTCGAAAAGAAATGATAAAAAGAGGATATTTGTTTGTTTTGAGTGGATATGGAATATATCTCATCGAGAAGTGATACAATTGAAAATGTTAAAATTGTATCACTTCGAGTTGAAATATATTTCATATCTACTCAAAACAAACACATTTTCTTTTTATTTTATGATAATTGATGATGAACTAATGGAACTATTTGGTGTCTTCGTACCTGTTCACACGCGGACGAATCTGTTCACTACACAATGTCAGACAATGACAATAAGTTCGATTTGTTAAATTTACGGAATATGGAATTATACATGGGTATAGATAAGATACGGTTTGTATCACATGACAATGCTTGTATCCGATCTAAAAATATTCCCATTACGTATTTCTTTATATATATAACGTGTGTAGTATAACATGACCGGAAACTAGGAAAATGAAGTCATGCCTATATCACTCATAGTGTGGGTGATATGGATTATATCTCACTGATAGAACTCAGTATCTCAACGTTTAGCATTAAATAAATAGTACCATTGATTACATGATGACATTTTCTAGAAATGTACACGAATTCTATCTTGACTTGTAAGCGACTCGTCGTTTTAAACCTCCCACGAGTGTTATGAAAGTATCTGAATATCATCAATGTAATTAAATGTACTTGACTAACTCGAGTCAGTTACTAATGATGTACAGTGTTTGCTTGAAATCGTAAAATGAATAATTGCTTCTTAACGTACAAGAACAAATAATGCCAACTGAAGTTGTCACCGTGTTGTAATGGTAAGAGCGACCACCTGTGCTCGAACCCAGTAAGGGTCACACCAAAAAGACTGATTCATCGGTTGTCAGCATAAATAAATAGTACCGGTGGTACCGATAGTTTAACGCAAGAAACGTCGTACTATACCGGAAATACTGTTAACAGTGAAGTAAAATGACACCCAACCAGCAACTTAATCCAGAACCGCACGTATTAAAGATAAGGGTCTAATCACGACCGGTTGTTTTTTCTCTGTTTCCGCGGTAAATGCTTTTTTCTGTTTCCGCGGTAAATACTTTTTTTCTATTTCCGGTAAATACTTTTTTTTATTTCCGCGGTAAATGCTTTTTTCTATTTCTGGTAAATGCTTTTTTCTATTTCCGGTAAATGCTTTTTTCTATTTCCGGTAAATGCTTTTTTCTATTTCTGGTAAATGCTTTTTTCTATTTCTGGTAAATGCTTTTTTCTATTTCCGCGGTAAATGTTTTTTTCTAATACCGCGGTTCACTTCAACTATCCATCATTACACCATCAAAATGATCGATTTTGATTGGATCAGACCTTTTCTTCCTTGGTATTGACGTATTCAGCGTTCTGCGGTGTAGGGATAACGAAGTGTTATTAGATTATTTACCTTGGAACGTCCATGTTGGGTTCGGCTATTGCCGGAAGAGATCATTTTTTAACAGTATATAGGATCGTCAATGTCCGTCCGAAGTTGTAGGATATCGTACTTGTTCGTTGGCGTGTCAGTCATTTCAGATGACATCTCCTTCTGCGATTCTGCCAGATAAATAATCAAGATTGTTAACTCTATCCCAAATACATATACTACAAACCTGCAGCAGTCGACTTTGAAAACATCTCTGCAATATATATCTATAAATAAAAGTATCCTTACTAAATAGAGTTGAAAACATCGCGAACAAGGGAGAAATTGCTCCCTTTTATCACACTGTTTTGAACAATTGTATGCAACTAATTCGTCAACATGGATAAAGTGACGAAGAAATCGGTGATGTTTATTTTAGTTAATTCCCCGGAGACTACAAGGTCATATTATGACGTCTGTCCGTCGTCTTGGTTTTGATAATTTGAGTCGATCCTGGCGATTTAGGGGCCTTATCGACTCTCCGTAGGCGGCGTGTATAAAGGTAAATTGGCGTAAAATTAGTTGGGCTACAATTCTAGTATTTAGTCATAAGATGCATCTAAGCTGTTATACCATGCAGACATACGTTGAAGACCCTGGTGAGACTGTGCAGATGCACATGCTCATCCGAGGCTTCGCTGTACGCTGATGTATTTTAAAAGACCCCAAATTGCTAAACGCGGCTCATTTATTTTACTATCGGCGTAATTTCCACGAGTCACGTGATAGTTAGACTGTACGGCTGTTGTGCATATCCGTACTTCATAATTATTATGTAAGCTTAATCAAAACATCACCGATCCCCGGTAGCTCAGTCGGTATCGAGTCAGACGCAGGCTGTCAATTCAGGGGTTGTGAGTTCGGACACCAGCTCGATCAACATTCTTTCTGAGGGTTGACAAAAGTCACTGTGACAAGCAAGCGTCATTCGTCTTCCACCAATCGGCTAACGGTCACTGTGGAAAAGCAGTCAGTCGCTTTGAAAGTCTGGTGTGTACAAATACATGAGTAGGTGAACTGGTCGACGTGATAGGGCGTATGGTCTAAGACAATGAAGAGACAGCGGGTGGTGTAGTGGTTGTAGAGCGTCCGCCTCGGGTGCGGGTGGTCGCGGGTTCGATACACGGCCGGGTCATACTTAAGACTTTAAATATGATGATAATGACTGCTAGTGTTGGCGCTCAGAGTTGCGGGGTTAGCACTTCGACTGACGGGCTGGTGTCAGAACAAATTGACCAGTAGTACTGGTAACTTACCGCCGTGATATAATTGAAAAACGGATGAAAGCGGCATAAAACATCAAACAATCAAACCATTAATATATGAACGGCGCTCTGCGAAAACCATCCCTGAGGCATTTCCAACCAGTGTAGATCAAGGACAGCCAGCCCGGCACTATTCGTCAATTAGTCTTATAGAAGGTCTCAGGAAACCTCTATAAAGCTGTTTGCCTATGGATCTTTAGCATCGATGCGAAAGCAATTCCTTTGCACACTTGTAGTCATTACATTAAACCTTTTCCCACATGTATGCGCTGACGCCTCTGCAGCAGCCGACTTTCGAAAACATTGTGACAAAAGTAGAAATTTCTCACGATTAGCATTTTCTCCTATTTGTATCAATTTTATTGATTTTGTTTTTAGATATTTTTCATATTTGTTGACCAAATGTTTTCAAAGTTGTCTCCTAGATTTGTTGTATGTGGTGGGAGAGGTTAAATGTTGATTTACAGATCACCGCTCATTTTCAGATACTTATACAAATTGGAGTTCTAGAAACCTTTCGGGTCATGTGTGTGTGTGTGTGTGTGTGTGTGTGTGTGTGTGTGGGTTGTATTTATGTAACGAACATGTTGAGACACGTATGGATTGTGAGAAACGGGGACTTGATATTTTATCTTCGGTAAAAATATGATACACTTGTTATAATAAAGTGCGCCCAATGTTAATTTTGTTTAAACTAGACGGGATAAAACTGCACGAATTTCAGACTACATTATCCGCGAAATTGTGTTTAACGAAACGTTTACCGTGGAAAGCCATCCTCGGTACCCAGGCTATTCATAAACTATATGATATCCTCGGTACCTAGGCTATTCATAAACTATATGATATCCTTGATACCCAGGCTATTAATAAACTATATGATATCCTCGGTACCCAGGCTATTCATAAACTATATGATATCCTCGATACCCAGGCTATTCATGAACTATATGATATCCTCGGTACCCAGGCTATTAATAAACTATATGATATCCTCGGTACCCAGGCTATTCATAAACTATATGATATCCTCGGTACCTAGGCTATTAATAAACTATATGTATATGATATCCTCGGTACCCAGGCTATTCATAAACTATATGATATCCTCGGTACCCAGGCTATTCATAAACTATATGATATCCTCGGTACCCAGGCTATTCATAAACTATATGATTTCTTCGGTACCTAGGTTATTAATAAACTATATGATATCCTCGGTACCCAGGCTATTCATAAACTATATGATATCCTCGCTACCCAGGCTTTTCATAAACTATATGATATCCTCGATACTCAGGCTTTTAATAAACTATATGATATCCTCGGTCCCCAGGTTATTCATAAACTATATGTATATGATATCCTCGGTACCCAGGCTATTAATAAACTATATGATTTCCTCGGTACCTAGGTTATTAATAAACTATATGATATCCTCGGTACCCAGGCTATTCATAAACTATATGATATCCTCGGTACCTAGGCTTTTCATAAACTATATGATATCCTCGATACTCAGGCTTTTAATAAACTATATGATATCCTCGGTCCCCAGGTTATTCATAAACTATATGTATATGATATCCTCGGTACCCAGGCTATTAATAAACTATATGATATCCTCAGTACCCAGGCTATTCATAAACTACATGATATCCTCGGTACCCAGGCTATTCATAAACTATATGATATCCTCGGTACCCAGGTTATTAATAAACTATATGATATCCTCGGTACCCAGGCTATTCATAAACTATATGATATCCTCGGTACCCAGGCTATTATTAAACTATATGATATCCTTGGTACCCAGATTATTAATAAACTATATGATATCCTCGGTACCCAGGCTATTCATAAACTATATGATATCCTCGGTACCTTGGTTATTCATAAACTATATGATATCTTCGGTACCCAGGCTATTCATAAACTATATGATGTCCTCGGTACCCAGGCTATTCGTAAACTACATGTATATGATATCCTCGGTACCCAGGCTATTCATAAACTATATGATTTCCTCTGTACCCAGGTTATTCATAAACTATATGATATCCTCGATCCCCGGGTTATTCATAAACTATATGATATCCTCGGTGCCCAGACTATTCATAAACTATATGATATCCTCGGTACCTAGGTTATTCATAAACTATATGATATCCTCGGTACCCAGGCTATTCATAAACTATATGATATCCTCGGTACCCAGGCTATTCATAAACTATATGATATCCTCGGTACCCAGGCTATTCATAAACTATATGATATCCTCGGTACCCAGGCTATTCATAAACTATATGATACCCTGGGAAAATTGGATGTAAAAATCACGTACTCATGAATAACTTATGAGGCGAAATGCAGCCGCTTGATTGGCCGCATGACACAAACCTCATGCGATACGAAAATTACAGTGTAGTTACGGAGGAAATCGTGGTGCATGCTTAACGAAGTTTCGCTAGTCAATTTGCCCAGGGTATCATATAGTTTATGAATAGCCTGGGTACCGAGGATGTAGAAAGCAAACTTTATTGAAAGTCGCGTATAGCGTTTTAAGGGTAAGCAGTAAACCAAACTCGTAAATTATAGTAATCACTTTGATTCACAGAGTAAACATTAATTGCGATCAGTGGTCATATAATAGGGTCACTAACTAGCAGTAAATGAGTTTCTAATTGGGTGAAAATGATATTTAAATATGTCCGCTGTAAAATTTACGTATGGTGTAATTTTACCTCTATTTGACATGGTATGAGTGATTAGAAGGTAAATACACAGTTGGAAGAATATAATCTAGTATTTATTTTTTATCACCAGAGGTCTATCATTACATTACAGATAGGGAATATTATGTTGCAGAAGCGATACTGTTTAGTATTGTACTACGAGGGTCGTGGAAAACTTATATCTCGCGAGACCGAAGGTCGATAGAGATGTCAAATTGTCTACGCCCAGAGACAATATAAAATTATACCATGAAAATCTTTTAAGGCAGAATAAAGAACAAATATACAAATTTCTATATTATAAATGAATACATAACATAATTTCTACATACAGTAACATTTATGATTGGGGTGTAAACCACGCCCAACTACCAAATTTTAAAAGACGTAAACGCATATTTCCATTACATCACATCATATTTAAGCGACGTACCATTTCCAATAAGAATGTTCATGTATATGGCAAACGCGTGTTCACACCAACAACCAACACATTGGTAATGTTCAACCTGGAATAACACGTTTGTCTCTCTTCTATGTTTTCCGGTATAAATAATAAAACAAATAACAGGATACCCTAAAATTCAAATGACGAATGACACATATGGGTAAAACTACTCATTTATATATATTATATATAGTAAATTATTTCGATTGATTTCTATATCTTTATCTTCCCTATAGATGTATAGTGGTGTTCAATGTTTCAGGAATCTGCCGTGACCTAGTGTTTAGCGTCGGGGATTTTGAACCGGGTTTCCCGTGTTTGATCCCCAGCTGCGGTCATGGTTTTTTGTCAAAAAATAGAAAATCTCTATAATTGAATGGATAATCTATGACTTAAAGTGGAAAACATTGTGGCAAAAGGAGAAATTGCTCGTTTTGAGCAATTTCTTCTTCTGTCACTATGTTTTCAAAATGACGTCTGCTGCAGAGGCGTCAGAAAGCGTCTATATGAGGGAAAGGGTTAATCCTTTCCCACATACGGCAATTCTTCAGCAGACGACTTTGAACATATTTTGTCAAAAATCAGAAAATCTCTATAATTTAATGGATAACCTATGACTAAAAGTGGAAAACATTGTGGCAAAAGGAGTAATTGCTCGTTTTGAGCAATTTCTTCTTTTGTCACTATGTTTTCAAAAAGCCGTCTGCTGCAGAGGCATCAGAAAGCGTCTATATGAGGGAAAGGGTTAATTCTTTCCCACATACAGCAATTCTGCAGCAGACGACTTTGAACATGTTTTGTCAAAAAATAGAAAATCTCTTTAATTGAATAGATAATCTATGACTAAAAAGTGGTAAACATTGTCGTTTTGAGCAATTTCTTCTTTTGTCACTTGTTTTCAAAAGGTAGTCTGCTGCAGCGGCGTCAGAAAGCGTCTATAAGAGGGAAAGGGTTAAGTGAATTATTATTTTGCTTGACATTGAAGTCATTGAACCGAAGAGTTCGAATTTTATTTCAAGAGAGTATCGTCAATTTCAAATTTTCGAAGAAGGAGAGAGTTTTAATCAAGGGAATTGGAAACCTTGTTGATCTTTTTCAAAGTCCATTAGGCTATTATTGATATTTTTTCTTTAGCGTCCACACTATTCTTAAACCGTAGATCATTTTGAGAACAAAACAGTATCCGATTTATCAGAAAACCAGAAACTTATTTGTGTTTGATATGTGACTTTAATATCAGTTATTGTTCTCATTGTTAGAAATAACAAATAGCTAAATAACTACTTAATGTTCCAAGATGTTAGTTATCTATTCATGTCTTACTTTCACTAACCCTTTTCCACATATAGACGCTTTTTGACGCCTATGAAGCAGACGAATTTTGAAAACATTTAGACAAAATGAGACAATGCTTTTAACGAGCTATTTTTTCATTTGCCACAATGGTTTCAACTTTTTCTTCTTCTTTCATTTAAAGATATTTTCCACATTATTGCTTATATATATATTAGGTCAACTGCTGAAATCAAACAATAACAGTTCTCAACTTGCTATAAATAGTTTTTCTTGTTTTAAAAACGGCTTTTTTTTTATAATGAACGAAAACATACGAAACCCGACCTTCGGGGTTTTGCGATCAGGAAAGATGCAGATAACGCTGCGCTTCCGCTGAGGTAGATCAGGGTCTTCATTGCTCGCCATCTTATCTAACACGTATCATTATATTATATAAGCATCGTGAGCAAGGATACGAACAAATCCTGACGTAAAACTGTGTGGTTTGATCGTAAATAGATGGTTAATATTGTCACCTACGTCATCACTATTAACAGTCTAAGGAATGGGCAGCAAACTTGGGGATTGGTGATTGTTTTGAAAATCTCTTCTGAGTTTTGCAATTGCGATGTCTGATATTCGAAAAATAGAATAACTGAAAACAACAAAACTATTTCATATGTTGCTCAATATGTTTTCATGTGTCCGTCTATGCAATGACGCCTATTACGTTCTGTCATAAGATTGTAGTTTGAGCACCCTCTCTTAAGTTGTGTTAATGTGTACGTCTTTGCAATGACGCCTAATACGTTCTGTAGTTTGAACACCCTCTCTTAAGTTGTGTTCATGTGTACGTCTTTGCAATGACGCCTAATACGTTCTGTCATAAGATTGTAGTTTGAGCCCCCCTCTCTTAAGTTGTGTTCAATGACGCCTACTACGTTCTGTCATAAGATTGTAGTTTGAGCACCCTCTCTCAATATATTTTCATGTGTCCGTCTATGCAATGACGCCTACTACGTTCTGTCATAAGATAGCAGTTTGAACACCCTTTCTTAAGTTGTGTTCATGTGTCAGTCTATGCAATGACGCCTACTACGTTCTGTCATAAGATTGTAGTTTGAGTACCCTTTCTTAAGTGGTGTTCATGTGTACGTCTATGCAATGACGCCTACTACGTTCTGTCATAAGATTGTAGTTTGAGCACCCTCTCTTAAGTGGTGTTCATGTGTCCGTCTATGCAATGACGCCTACTACGTTCTGTCATAAGATAGCAGTTTGAACACCCTTTCTTAAGTGGTGTTCATGTGTACGTCTATGCAATGACGCCTACTACGTTCTGTCATAAGATTGTAGTTTGAGCACCCTCTCTCAATATATTTTCATGTGTCCGTCTATGCAATGACGCCTACTACGTTCTGTCATAAGATAGCAGTTTGAACACCCTTTCTTAAGTGGTGTTCATGTGTACGTCTATGCAATGACGCCTACTACGTTCTGTCATAAGATTGTAGTTTGAGCACCCTCTCTTAAGTTGTGTTAATGTGTACGTCTATGAAATGACGCCTACTACGTTCTGTCATAAGATTGTAGTTTGAGCACCCTCTCTCAATATGTTTTCATGTGTCCGTCTATGCAATGACGTCTACTACGTTCGGTCATAAGATTGTAGTTTGAGCACCCTCTCTCAATATATTTTCATGTGTCCGTCTATGCAATGACGCCTACTACGTTCTGTCATAAGATTGTAGTTTGAACACCCTTTCTTAAGTTGTGTTCATGTGTACGTCTATGCAATGACGCCTACTACGTTCTGTCATAAGATTGTAGTTTGAACACCCTTTCTTAAGTGGTGTTCATGTGTACGTCTATGCAATGACGCCTACTACGTTCTGTCATAAGATTGTAGTTTGAGCACCCTCTCTCAATATGTTTTCATGTGTCCGTCTATGCAATAACGTCTACTACGTTCTGTCATAAGATTGTAATTTGAGCACCCTCTCTCAATTTGTTTTCATGTGTCCGTCTATGCAATGACGCCTACTACGTTCTGTCATAAGATTGTAGTTTGAACACCCTCTCTCAATTTGTTTTCATGTGTCCGTCTATGCAATGACGCCTACTACGTTCTGTCATAAGATAGCAGTTTGAACACCCTCTCTCAATTTGTTTTCATGTGTCCGTCTATGCAATGACGCCTACTACGTTCTGTCATAATATTGTAGTTTGAACACCCTCTCTCAATTTGTTTTCATGTGTCCGTCTATGCAATGACGCCTACTACGTTCTATCGTATGATTGTAGTTTGAGTACCTGGTGTTAGATAGTACGTTTCTATATAAATAAGGTTTATCAACAATCAAGTAGAATTCTGGACTTTAAAGTATTTTTTTTTTAAAACAACAGAACAGAACACATTTTATTTAATTATACATACATGTATCTTGTCATACACAACATATATATACATCAATTAAAGCCAAGGAATCACGGTTACATGAAAACATATTGATTTAGTAGGAATGTTATTTTGTTATACACTATACGTTTATTACATAGAGGATGAACACTTTCGTATCTAACTGTCCTTATATACAAGGTTAACATTTATAACATAATGGTAGCCTAATATATATTACTTTTTCTACGTTTTGATGCCAATCACATGAACTTAGACAGTTTATTCATTGTTTTCTGTGTAGATAATGATAGAAGTTTTGTGAATGTAAACATTTTGAACGGGTGATATAGTTGTCAATACATTTCAGAATATATATACATGTACTATATATACATAGAGAAAATGTGTACATGTAAGTGTTTAGAGTGCGATCAATCTTGTAATGCTTCATTGTCCAAATTATTGGTTGAATCCAAACCTGCTTAAATCCATCATTTTAAAGCATGTCTTTTTATACCATTCGCCGATGGTAACAGACGTCTTTGAACTAATGTCAAACTGTTTTCAAACGTCGTCTACGTCAAATATAGTTTAAATACGCATAAGCTTAACTAACAACAAGGAAATAATATTATATCGTTCCGTTTAACGGATTTGATAGATTCGTTTTGTTCAATTTATTTCGAGGAATGCAAGACATTTCGAATTAAAGCTATAAACAGAATGCATGCATTCCCATTCTCCGTCTATATCCCTATACTGATATCTAATATATATAATATATATATCTTTGAAAGAGTAGACTAAAATTACAAGAACTTGGTCATTCTTTTCTGTTTTACAAACTTGAGCATAAACAGCTCATGGTTGATATATATATAACTATACATGCAGAAATGGTTAAGACATTAACATAACGGAGAGATAGTCATTAATTAAGTTTAATTCATAATAATATAATGCGCCTAAACTGCGGCATGTCATCATATTTAATTATCATTCCGAGCCTGCTTGGTTTTAAAATACTTTCCAGATAACAGTGACCAACGGTTTTTTAAATATATTTTCAACCTGTGTTCAGTAAGCATAGTAGTTCGCAGGCTATTCACGATACTGTGATCATACTGTGCCTGATTGCTTTTTAATACTTTTTAGATAACTGTGATCAATGTTTTTTAAAATATATTTTCAGATTGTGTTCAGTAAGCATAGCAGTTCGCGGGATATTCACGACCTGGTGGCACAGGCGTCGGGATGCAGCAAGTATGTTGACGTTTTTGTTGTCATAGTAACACACATATCTTTCAAATAGTTGCTTAGCAACCATTTCGTAAGTGATCGTAAAACAACAAAACATCTGATTTCACAATGTCTTGAACTTCGAATACAAAACACTGAGCCTCGCCCAAAAGGAAATCAGTTTTGTTGCATCTAAAATTTAGCTTTACATACCGAGGGCTTGGCGTGAAACGGTTGTAACTAAAATTGGTATTTATTTACCAATGTTAATCACCTCGCCATAAGGTCTTTATAAGCGTTAAATCATTTTTCTTGGTAAACAATGGAAATTTAGGTGCCATTTCTCGTTCTGAGCAATGGCATATAAATTTGCATTGTTTACAATGGGGTCAACATTGCCCCTAAACCAGGGTTTTCAAAATAGGTTTTGAGTTACAACCGTTTCACGCCAAGCCCTCGATACATATAAGAGTCTAGTCAAGCGATTTCGGGTCTTAATGACGCGTACAGTGAAGACTCGTAAAAGCCTGTGCATCCGATCGATCTCATCTGAATCGTCGTTGGCTGTCAACATATAACTAAGTCTAGGTTGATATTTGGCGGCAATCTAGAACTGTAGCCCCATTAGTTTTACGATAATTTACGTGTTTATGAGCCCGCTACGGAGAGACAAACAAGACCGATACCCGCTAGACTCGGTTCACGTGTATTGGCGTCCTTTCTGTTACATAACTATAAGAGCCGTGCCAAGCGATTAGGGGTCTTAATGCCTCTGTCCACAGTGAAGAATCATAGGGAGAGACACTAAGACTCAAACACGCTAGACTCGGTTCACGTGTATTGGCGTCCTTTCTGTTGCATAGATATAAGAGCCGTTTCAAGCGATTATGCGTCTTTATGCCTCTGTCCACAGTGATGACCAAACACGCTAGACTCGGCTCACGTATGTCGGGGTCCTTTCTGTTGCATAATTATAAGAAACGGGTCAAGCGATTAGGCGTCCTAATGCCTCTGTCTACAGTGAAGACTCATACGGAGAGACATTAAGACCGAAACACGCTACACGCGGTTCACGTGTATTGGCGTAAATACTACGTGTTAATGAATCTGTGTTTAAGTATCCAAGGTAACAACTAGATGAACCTTTAACCCTTGCATTTACATGGGTGGGTGAATGGGCCTCAGTGATATGGCTGTAAATTTGTTAAGACGGTGTAAACAAACAAATCTGCAACAGACGACTTCAAAACAAACAACAAAAATCCATTGAATAGCGTTGATAACATAATGTCATGAGGAGATCTTGTTCAGCATGACCAATTTCATTCTACTAAAGTGGTTTCTTAAGACGATTGCTGCATTGATTATTAGTCAGAAGCGACTGTACATGGGGAAAAGATTAAACTCAGACCAAAGAACGCAAAAGCAACGTAAGGCTTTGGCAATCCATTTTCCTTCATTATTATAAACACTATCCTTCCTTGACAAAGGAATATAATTATAATACACAGGATGCTACGTCCAAAACTCATTATCCCGTTATCTCATATAGACGCATGTCATAACTCGTAGACAAGACAAGACAACTTTGTATTGACATACACCTACCTTTGACATACACCTACCTTCTAGTCTTATAACATAATTGAAAGGCAATGTAAATGTCACGTAACAATTCAAATATATGTAATAAACGAAGTGTTTATGGAAGAAATATTGATAATGTATTAACGTAAATTATACATATATGGATATGGTTAACCCTTTATCCTTATAGTCGTTAAACTATTAATGTAGTTATGCCTTGCTTCTAATTGGATGTAATATAATTTAACGTATATTCAAAAATAAATAAAAATGAGGTGCGTTTTTTACGTCATTTGTAACCCATGGTGTTTTCCGTGTCAAATTTATCGTGGATCTTTCTGACGACTGGTTGTTGTTTGTCTGTTAAACTGTACACACATAGGATTGTTTTAGACCATAAAGAACTGCTAATGAGCCAAATGATCTCATTAAATAAATTATCGTGGGCACTGTTTTTATTTAACCTTTTCCCACACACCACACAACTCTGCAGAAGATAACTTTGAAAGTATGGAAACCCTCTAGGAATAAATAAACGTATAATTAAAGAATATACATTAAAAAGTTGTGGGAAATGGAGAAACTTCGTCGTTTCCCGCAATAATGTCAAAACGTGTCTGCTACAAGCGCGTCAAAAAGGGGTCTACATGTGGGAAAACATTAAAACGTAAGTTAATACCCGTATTAAGTTACTATGCAAAGGAAAAAATACAATAAGTTACAAGTTTTTGATCACCGATTGAACAAGATCTCAACTTTTCACAAATAACCTTCATAAATGTTAGTTCGTTAAAAACGTAGAATTGTTATTGAAGTTATTCATTGCTTCTAAATCGTACTTAATATATTTAACAAAGAATAACAAATTGGTCACGAGCTGTGTTTTACGTCATTTGTAACCCATGGTGTTTTCCGCGTCAAATGTTATCGTGGATCTTTTTGACGTCTGTTCGCTGTTTGCCTGTGAAACTGTAAAATAATAGTATTGTTTCAGACCATACAGTACTGCAAATGAGCCAAATGACCTCATTAAATAAAATGTCGTGGGCACTTTTTTTTATTTAACAATTTTGTCACACACCACACAACTCTGCAGAAGATGACTTTGAAAGTATGGAAACCCTCTAGGAATAAATAAACGTATAATTAAAGAATATACATTAAAAAGTTGTGGAAAATGGAGAAACTACTTTGTTTCCCGCAATAGTGTCAAAACGTGTCTGCTACAAGCGCGTCAAAAAGCGTTTACATGTGGGTAAATATTTAAACGTAAGTTAATACCGTATTAAGTTACTATGCAACTGTAGATACCGATTGAACAAGATCTACACTGTTCACAAATTACCTTCATAAATGTTAGTTCGTTAAAAACGTAGAATTGTTAATGTAATTATTCCTTGCTTCCAAATCGTACTTTATATTTAATAAGTATTAACAAATTAGTCACGAGCTGTGTTTTACGTCATTTGTAACCTATGGTGTTTTCCACGTCAAATGTTATCGTGGATCTTTCTGACGACTGGTTGCTGTTTTTCTGTGAAACTGTAAAATAATAGGATTGTTTCAGACCATACAGCACTGCAAATGAGCCAAATGACCTCATTAAATAAAATTGATATCTTTGAAATTATGGAATCCCTCTAGGTATAAATAAACGTATAATTAAAGAACATATATTATATTTGACTGGTGGTCTAGTTTTTTCAAACACTTCGACAAACCTGTTCATAATATCCAGTTTTGATAATGCTCCACTAATCAAACTCCGTTTAAAACCGGAGATAGGACTCTGTAAGCGGCGTAGACTGCGCCATGTTTCATAAAACATGATGAAGAAATAAAAAAGTTACCTTTGTTGTTACTTCTAAACCGAAGTAAATTATTGCTGTCCGCCGTAGCATTTGTGACGTCAAAGTCACGTGGTATACACACACTGAGATACCAAGTGAACAAGATTTCCACTTTTCACAAATTACCTTCATAAATGTTAGTTCGTTAACAACAAATGTCAACTTTTGTAGATTCTGATGTTTAGGCTGAACTGAACCTGCACCACTCAGAAATGCCCAAAAAACTCGTATTATCCTCCTGACAGACTGCAATCGTTTTCAATAAGATTGTATAAAATAAATACATATATATATTTACAAGTATCTTTGTCCATTAGTTAACACGGGTTAACGTTACCATGGTTGCGTTCAATAAACGCCACATGTAACCGTTAAACGTGAATAGTGACTAATATGACAGTGTACTCTTTATATTTGTATGTAAACTGACCTACTATACACTTAACAAAACTTATAACTGTGCAGGTATACATTTGATCGTATTTTGGTAAATATTTGTCTGATCGTGCTGCATATTTCAAGATATACTGAGGAAATATTTGTTATCATATTACATTAATTTCAAGTCAAACACCTTAAAAGCGAACTTAAAAACAAGAAATATCTTTAAAAAAGATAAACGGCGATCAATATGAGAAAACACTATGTGATCGGCCATCTCCATCCAGCTTCAGTTTCTATAAATAGATTACCAAGGCCGAGAATACGCCGCATGACTGGAGATTACACGAGGCTGCCAAGAGGTGTATAAGTTTCAATTGACGTAAATAACTGAAAACTTATCATGTTTCGAAAATAATTAATATTTTGCTCTTAAATATCATATTTCATACGTTTTCACTGATTTATTTCACTTAAATTTATTTCTTAAGGAAAACAATTAAAAGTTAGTATGCAGAACATTTCATTTTAAAACTTCATCTTATTAGTGCCTCTCGTAGGATCGCCAACTTAACTATGAACCAATCAAAACGTTTCATTTCCTTTATTTCTTCGACATTATTTATTAAATACAACATTTGATTGGTCTACAATCTAGATCATTTGTTTAACATCTAGGTCAAAACTGAGGTTAAACAGATATCGCCGAAAAATGGTAAAGGCGAATGTGTTGAAAAGCCAAAACTGCAATTCGTCGAAAAAGATTATCTCGTGGATTGGAGAAGAGTCTATTATTTACGTATCCATCAAGCGACATTGTACTTTACTCGAGCTATACAGCTTAGAGTCAGGTTTGCGTGATCTTAGGATATTTGTTTGTATATCAAAAGAAATGTGTATTGTGCTCCAGGAAAGCTAACCAGATTTCATTGGCGAGCAGTGTAGATTAATGCATTATTATCTTGCCCTATAATTAACGTTGAACAATTTCAGCGCCGAGTTCTGTAAGTAGACTCTTCCGCTGTTCAAAATCGGACGACCCCATTTGTTTATGTAATTAGAGTTTTGGAATAGTTTGATAAATAAAAGGCAGACAGTGGTGAGTGAAATCACGTGTGGAATTTCGTTACGAACTGAATCACCTGAAATCTGTACTGTTAGTAACAACCTCAATATTGCCAATGGCTCGTAAAAAGTTAATCAAGCAGGTCAACAAACCAATTATTTTTAATAACGCCTGTGTTTGTTATGATCAAATATATCTGCGATATTAACTGTTCAAAGACATGGCATACATGGTATTTGATGATGACATCAGACAGGTCAGGCCAACACACGGACGGCTGCTTCTTCGAACAGTGAATGTACTGTTCTGCTAGATCCTTCAATCTTCGACTTCAGTTAGAAGTACAGAAACACCATAACTGGGTCTTGTTTGGTGATAAAGCATAATGATGCCACTGCGATAATCTGTGTACATATGCGTACATCTGTATACATATGCGTATATCTGTATACATATGCGTACATATGTATACATATGCGTACATATGTACAGATATGCGTACATATGTATACATATGCGTACATCTGTGTACATATGCGTACATATGTGTACATAAGCTTACATCTGCATACAGCGTCTGCTCTGTTCGTTGCAAAGTAATGTAAACCCAGATGCAACTTCTGACATACATTTAAACTGTTCACCCTCGTGAGTACCATATATTGTTGTGAGCTCTTTAAGGATATGCAATAAGACCCTAAATCGCCAAACGCGGCTCATCTGTAGATATATTTATTTCCCTCTTTATACCACAAGAACACATTCTTCTTTGTATAGTGTCATGTCATGCACATATTCTTCTTTGTATAGTGCCATGCCATGAACAGATTCTTCTTTGTATAGTGTCATGACATGAACAGATTCTTCTTTGTATAGTGCCATGACATGAACAGATTCCTCTTTGAATAGTGCCATGACATGAACAGGATCTTCTTTGTATAGTGCCATGACATGAACAGATTCTTCTTTATATAGTGCCATGACATGAACAGATTCCTCTTTGTATAGTGCCATGACATGCACATATTCCTTTTGTATAGTGCCATGACATGAACGGATTCTTCTTTGTACTGTGCCATGACAGGAATGCATTCTTCTCTGAACTGTACCATGAACGGGATTCATGATCTTTTGTACGGTAAAATGAAAGTGGTTCATGATCCATAGTTTGGAACCATGAAGAGATTCATAATGCTTTGTTTGCTATCATGAAAGCCAATGAAAGGGGTGTTAGATACTCAGTTGGTACCATGAAAGGATTCATGATCCTTTGTATGGTATTATGATACGGATTCAGGACCCTTTGTTTGGTACCATGCAAGGGATTCCTGATCATTTGTTTGGTATCATGAAAGGGCTTCCTGATCATTTGTTTGGTTCCATGAAAATTATTCGTGATCCTTTGTGTTGTACCATAACATTGATTCGTGATGCTTTGTTTGATATAATGAAAGGTGCATAGAACATTTTGTATGGAAATGGATACATGATCCTTTGTATGGTACTATGACACGGATTCAGGACCATTTGTTTGGTACCATGAAAGGGACTCATAATGCTTTGTTTGTTACCATGAAAGGGATTCACGATGCTTTGTTTCGTACAATGAAAGGGGTACATGATGCTTTGTTTGATATCATGAAAGGGGTATTACATCCTTTGTATGGTACCATGTAAGGGATTCATGATCATTTGTATGGTACTATGACACATATTCAGAACCCTATGTGTCGTACCATGAACGTGATTCATGATCCTTTTGTAATATCATGAAAAGGATTATAAGATACTTAGTTCGGTACCATGAAACGGAGTCATGGTCCTTTGTATGATACCATGAACGGGATTCATAATCTATTGTATGGTACAATGAAAGTGGTTCATGATCCAAAGGTTGGAATCATGAAAGAGATTCATGATGCTTTGTTTGATATCATAAAAGGGGTATTAAATACTTAGTCGGTACCATGAAAGGGATTCATGATCCTTTGTTTGATACTATGACACGGATTCAGGATACCATGCAATAAGGTACATTTTATCTTGCAGCGGATAATACTCAATCCCGTCATACAGCATTGAAATAACCCGGAATTTATTGTTAGTCATAAATCCTTCTGAAAACAACATTACACATAATTCTGATCGTTATTATATCTTTGAACATTAATTGCGATATGTTTAGAGATATTATTCTCGCAAAAAAACCTTATTTTACATACTAGCCGCGTCTGGTTGAAAAGGGGCGTTGTTAAATCTCCGAAATGGAACCACACACATGTATATGGTACATATAGTTGCACCCGGAAGACTATACTTAATATATTTTAGACTTAGAAATTACGTTTCATCTAGGTCTTTTCAACATACCAGCGGACAGTGAAGACTGTAGGGCTACTGTCCAAATGAACATACTAATCGGGGTATGCACCGGACGCGAATTAAAGTTCATAGTTACCTGCAAAATAAAATAAATTTACATATTTATGTGTTTCACGCGTGTCTTTATCAGGAATGATAGAATCCTTAACCCTTTCCCTCATATAGACGATTTCTTACGCCCCTGCAGCAGACGGCTTTTTGAAAACATAGTGACAGAAGAAGAAATTGCACAAACTCCTTTTAACACAATGTTTTCCACTTTTAGTCATAGGTTATCCATTCAGTTACAGAGATTTTCCCTATTTTGACAACATATGTTCGAAGTCGTCTGCTGCAGAATTGTCGTATGAGGGAAAGGGTTAAAGAGATCCATATTCTAAATAAACGTAAATTATCGTAAAGCGATTGTATTGTTTAATAATAATAGCCGTTCACCGTTTACTTCACGGATCTAAATGATATAGCGGTGAATAAACCATTTTCCGAATAACATTCAATAAGAAATCGAATAACGCAGGTCGATCGTATGTACTAATTAAGATGTATACAGGGGGAGGTACTTTTCCCAGCGAGTATAATGCTGCTGACATTTCATCCAACTCATTGATTGTTTAAAAAAAAAAAAAGACCACCCTGTTTCCGCGATCATTTGTTGTAAATTTTACACGATAAGACACCCTAGTAGGATTAAAATATTGTGTGAAAATTAATTAATTTCGCGATCAAGCTGGTTGTAACTGGTAATTGTGAAATGACTTGATACCGCCTCGATGGTGTAGTGGTAGAGCGTCTGCCTCAATGGTGTAGTGGTAGAGCGTCTGCCTCGATGGTGTAGTGGTAGAGCGTCTGCCTCGATGGTGTAGTGGTAGAGCGTCTGCCTCGATGGTGTAGTGGTAGAGCGTCCGCCTCGATGGTGTAGTGGTAGAGCGTCCGCCTCGATGGTGTATTGATAGAGCGTCCGCCTCGATGGTGTAGTGGCAGAGCATCCGCCTCGATGGTGTATTGGTAGAGCGTCTGTCTCGATGATGTAGTGGTAGAGCGTCCGCCTCGATGGTGTAGTGGTAGAGCGTCTGCCTCGATGGTGTAGTGGTAGAGCGTCTGCCTCGATGGTGTAGTGGTAGAGCGTCCGCCTCGATGGTGTAGTGGTAGAGCGTCCGCCTCGTTTGTGTAGTTGTAGAGCGTCCGCCTTGATGGTGTAGTGGTAGAGCGTCCGCCTCGATGGTGTAGTGGTAGAGCGTCCACATCGATGGTGTAGTGGTAGAGCGTCTGCATCGATGGTGTATTGGTAGAGCGTCCGCCTCGATAGTGTAGTGGTAGAGCGTCCGCCTCGATGGTGTAGTGGTAGAGCGTCTGTCTCGATGGTGTAGTGGCAGAGCATCCGCCTCGATGGTGTAGTGGTAGAGCGTCTGCCTCGATGGTGTAGTGGTAGAGCGTCCGCCTCGATGGTGTAGTGGTAGAGCGTCCGCCTCGATGGTGTAGTGGTAGAGCGTCTGCCTCGATCGATGGTGTAGTGATAGAGCGTCTGCCTCGATGGTGTAGTGGTAGAGCGTCCACCCGATGGTGTATTGGTAGAGCGTCCACCTCGATGGTGTAGTGGTAGAGCGTCCGCCTCGATGGTGTAGTGGTAGAGCGTCCGCCTCGGTGGTGTAGTGGTAGAGCGTCCGCCTCGATGGTGTAGTGGTAGAGCGTCCGCCTCGGTGGTGTAGTGGTAGAGCGTCTGCCTCGATGGTGTAGTGGTAGAGCGTCTGTCTCGATGGTGTAGTGGTAGAGCGTCCACCTCGATGGTGTAGTGGTAGAGCGTCCGCCTCGATGGTGTAGTGGTAGAGCGTCCGCCTCGGTGGTGTAGTGGTAGAGCGTCCGCCTCGATGGTGTAGTGGTAGAGCGTCCGCCTCGATGGTGTAGTGGTAGAGCGCCCACCTCGATGGTGTAGTGGTAGAGCGTCTGCCTCGATCGATGGTGTAGTGGTAGAGCGTCTGCCTCGATGGTGTAGTGGTAAAGCGTCCACCTCGATGGTGTAGTGGTAGAGCGTCCGCCTCGATGGTGTAGTGGTAGAGCATCCACCTCGATGGTGTAGTGGTAGAGCGTCTACCTCAATGGTGTAGTGGTAGAGCGTCTGCCTCGAGGGTGTAGTGGTAGAGCTTCTGCCTCGATGGTGTAGTGGTAGAGCGTCCGCCTCGATGGTGTAGTGGTAGAGCGTCCGCCTCGATGGTGTAGTGGTAGAGCGTCCGCCTCGATGGTGTAGTGGCAGAGCATCCGCCTCGATGGTGTATTGGTAGAGCGTCTGCCTCGATGATGTAGTGGTAGAGCGTCCGCCTCGATGGTGTAGTGGTAGAGCGTCTGCCTCGATGGTGTAGTGGTAGAGCGTCCGCCTCGATGGTGTAGTGGTAGAGCGTCCGCCTCGTTTCTGTAGTTGTAGAGCGTCCGCCTTGATGGTGTAGTGGTAGAGCGGGATTATTGTCCGGTCCGAGTCAAAATACTCCAAATACTTCAAATACTGCTAAATTGGTAGAAATGGCTCTTCTGCGCTTAACGACTGACCCGCTGATGTCAAGATATAGAACCATTAGTGCTGATAACTTACCAAGGAAACGACGTGATATAACGGAAACTGTGTTGAAAGTGGCGTTAGGCACCATATTGTACAAATCAAGCAATAACGTAATCACCGTTTTGCAAGTCTCCTTTAACCCTTTCGCTACCAAAGGCAATTAAAGGCGTTTGAACATAATGCGGATGCAGGTGAGACAGCTCATAAAGAGCGGTCTCTCTTGAAAACTGCTTTGTTTGCCACTTAGACATTATATTTTACCAAATATTCTTGTTGGACGATAAATGGAGTGGTCCAATTATCACCATGGAAGATTCGACTTTGTAAAAATTCAGCAGTGAAAGAGTTCAAGAATATCGCGGATATCCTAGTTCTCTATTAGATATAATAACATGGAATTTTGTATAGGAAAACAACCCGTACGACAGTTGCGACTGTTTTACAAAACATAGTCGGGATCTGCGATGTCCGCCAATTACTCACATAATATGTCAACAAACCTTTAACGAACAATGTTCATTTTCAACAAATTGCATTGATGCTCAAATAGATCTTTTTAACTAAACACTTATTGGCCAAATATGAGTTTCCTAAATATCCTTTTCCACAAGCTTCAATGCAAATCCATTTTTATTTAACCTTTCTTTCGGACAACGTCGTGTTAATTCCAAGATGTTGAAAGAAATGGTAGACCTGTCAAAGCACGTCTTTGAGATTTCCAGTATCTTTGGAAATGTAGAAAGTTTTCAAATGTTTAAAACATTTGGTTTTTGATGAATAAAATGACGTTATTTAATATTGACGTCAATGGAAAAGGCCATCTTCGAAATTGTATATAAATTTTAAATAACTGTATTCCGTAACTAAATTAACACACATAATTGTACATCAATGTGTTCTTCCATCATGTATAAAACTGTTATCCATTTCAAAGTGACATATTCAGATATTTCTGACTGAAAAGCGATAAACACTAAATAAAGTCAACGCGAAATGCATTTTGGAACCTCAAGAATGTTAACCACTTTATATTATTGTCATGTAAACGCGATTGTTGATTTTCTTGCATACATCGTCTATCATATCATATTTCTTCTTCATTAAAATCAATCTGTGAAATGAATGTAAGGTTTAAAACCAGTGATATCACTGTTCACTATTGTAAAAATACTATTTTTCTCTAGTCGCGGCCCAATTACGATGATATCGGTTTGTCAAACTGAAAATAGCTATAATCATTGTGATATTGATACGTCAATTATGAAGTCGCGCATATCTCTAATTCCACAAAAAAAACCACGCTCGTAAATAGATATATGTGCCACACTCTGTGATTAGGCATTTGCGAGCAGTGTGTAGAACCAGATCAACCGGATCATCCGTGCAGTATGATTTGGCTATGCACTGTTCAGAATTCAGTCTTAAATAATAACAATACCCTTTTGTAGAGCAATGTTTATCAATACTAGAATTGTCCAGATAAACCTTACAGAGTACTCGCTAGGAAGTTGCTAATTCTCTCTTTTTAATTTGGCCCACTTGCAGACGGATTTTTGACGACTTCTGAAGCATTCTGGCAAAAAGGATGAATTGCTCGTAAGGAGAAATTTCTTCTTTTGCCAGAATGTTTTCTTCTCTATTCAATAAATAACCCAAACCATACGCATCACTGTTCACTGTTGCAACAGTACCCCATTTCGCTAGTCGCGTTTCAATTATGCTCTGGTATCGTTGTTGTAACCGAAAATAGCCATTGGGAAATTGATATGCCTTGTAATGAAGTCACGCAAAGCTAAATTTTCGTAACACACCGCCCGTAAATTAATTTATAAGTGGCGATCTCCTTAAACCAACCGTTAGGCATGTGCGACCAGTGTATAGTCAGATCAACCAGTGCATGTGTACGTAGTCTGACCTGACTCGGCATTATTCACGAATAAGTCATATAAACAAACCCAATCTGTTTTATGTGGGGCTCTTCGGAAATACTTTTCTTAAATCTTTTAAATCACGTTTTCTAATTTCCAGATGTTTTGTGTAAGGTGAAGGGTTAAAAGTGTGTTTTATATCATTTCAGATATTGTACAATTACGATAAAAGATTCTAACGGAGCACACATCTCCATGTCCCCGACCATGCCTTCAAATACACCAAGGTAAGTTCGACAACTCAACGTGGAGCCCTGGTAGCTCAATTGGTAGCGACCCTATAGCTGTCAATCCTGGGGTTGTGAGTTCGAACCGCAGCTCGCGGAAATAAATTATGTCTGAAGTTTTACAAAAGTCAATGCGACAAGTGTCAAACGTCTGCATCTAAAGGGCTAACAGTGGTGTCTGAAAGCCAGGAAATATATGGGTAGGGGTCCGCCATGATATGAGAATTGTTTATAATCGAATTAAACCCCAATCAATCAATCAATCAATCAATCAATCAATCAATCAATCAATCAATCGATCAATAAACAAGTCCAGAGATTGCTGACTATAATGTCTCATTATCGAGTCAGGCATACACCAATAAGGACAGCGACCCTCGGACATTGATGTAGAAAGCAAATCTCTTTCGTGGACCACAGGGACTTGCTCCTCTAAAAATAGATATTGCCCTATATATGCGTTAATATGTATGCATATATAGGGTAATATATATTTTTAGAGGAGCAAGTCCCTGTGCGTGGACCAAACCTTTCAAACGCCGTAATAGCTTGCTTCCTTATAGATGTATTGATTTTAACCCTTTCCCTCATACAACAATTCTGCAGCAGACGACTTTGAACGTATTTTGTCAAAACAAAGAAAATCTTCATAATTGAATGGATAACCTATGACAAAAAGAGGAAAACATTGCGGCAAAAGGAGAAATTGCACGTTTTGTGCAATTTCTTCTTTTGTCACTATGTTTTCAAAAAGCCGTCTGTTGTAGAGGCGTCAGAAAGCGTCTATATGAGGGGAAGGGTTAAACACCAAGCTGTATTGATCCGCTGTAGAAATTGCGAAATTCAATTTATTATCTTCTAATTTACTAAAGTGCGCCGGGTAACAGGCAACGTTAAAACATGCGTATTTGATACACTACGACAAGAACCAGCACTGTACAGCAAATCGCAATTATTGTGAATGGTACTTAAGTAAGCCGGGTACCAGATTGGCGAAGATAAAATAACCTTGTCTTAATTCATACAGACGTCATATGATAACGTTGCGGCAGAAGTTTTTTGAACGTTTTTGTGGAAAAAGTAGAACATGTTCGAAACGAGCATCTTGCGTAGACGTACAATTCCTCACTGATGTCGCCAGTTACCGAGGGTCTTTGGGTTTCGTGGACGTAGCTATTGAACTAGTATGCTAACATCAGGCTTATATAAAGTCTATGATCACCAATAGAGTTAACCCTCTAACGAAGAATTACTTTCCTACAACGTTTTCAAATATTTAGAATTCAAATAGATCCGTGAAAAGATGTGTACTTCTAATGTTTCAATAATGTTATAAATGACAGACTAAAACTACATTCCCCTAAATGTTTTCAAAGGGAGTAAATTAACTAAAGATTGAGGTATTGACGATAAATCTTCAACATGAGTATACAGATTAGTCTCCTACTGGTCGGAGACCGATTGGGAACTATAGGTTTGCTCGAGTCTCTCAGTCCGTCAGTCCGCCAGGCCGTCTGACAGTTCGTCTGTCAGTCCGTCCGAAATTTCTTGTTCGGGCTGTATCTTCCACCTGCTTCAATGGATTCAGTCAAGGCTGTATCTTCCGGAAGGCGTACCTGAAAGGCAGAAAGTGCATACACAAAGGCTAATCTATATTTACATTGGTTGAACATTCCAAAAGGTTAGCGGAAAGACCTCTCATATGTTTTTGTTTTTTTACTATTTTCAGTTCTCCATATAAGGTGCATATAAGTCAATCTGCGGCTAGTCAAGGTAGGTCTCCCTTTTATCGCCTTCCTATGTTATAATATACATGATGGGCTCGGTGAATTCCGTGTGAAGTCGTAAGAGATGGGTATTTGTTCGTGGGATTGCAGGTCATAACAACGAGCAAAAACTACAGAGCTAATACAGCCTTGATTTCAAGATTATATTGCAGAAACGTTCCAAGAGTGACATTCTACAAAAAGTGTTCAAGTCATATTAAAGTGTCATTAAACATCAGAAAAGAACATAAACCATTTAAAGCACTTTTAAAATGCCAAGATTTGGCTCCGCAAATTTAAAGCGCCGTACATTACGTTTAGACGTAGAACGTGTCTCAGATGTCCCGGGGCTTCAATCACGTGAGAGAGTTGGGTCAAAATACAGGACCTCCCCATACACCCGAATACTGACTGAGTGAGAAATGCTCATAATGAGCAGGATCTCCTTTAGCCAAAATGTTTTTCAACCCTATATAATAATAATTATTTCATATATAATTGTTTTCATATATTTTGCCTAGATGCGTTCAAAGTCGTCTTTGCCGATTTGGTTTATTTGGAAAAAAAATTAAAACTTCATTGAGCACATCAGGAACGTAGGTAAGATGGATAAGCAACTCCCTTTAAACACCCATTATCACGGAGAAACGAAATTGTCCAGACTTCCAAATTGAAACATTCAGATAACTTATAACTCTTATCTGTGTTCACAAATACAATGGTAACAAGATGCAGTTTGATGGACCGACTAGGCATTCGGCAATATCGCGGAAACTTTAATTAATTAATTTATTTATTGGGGTTTTACGCCGCTTTCAACGTTATATCTCATCGACAGTTCACTTATTCATGTGATCCCTGGGTAAACAAACCAGTACTAGGCTAAAAAACGTGCCTTGCCCAAGGGCACTCCATCATGACCGTAGTGCCGCGACTGGGGATCGAACCCGGGACACCCGGTTTCGAAATCCCCAACGCTAACCACTCGACCACAGCGGATTCCTCGGAAACTTTTAACACAACAATTTGGGTTTTTGTTTTCTATTAGTCAAATAATAACCTTATCCATTATATTCGTTTTTATCTGCCTTTAAATAATTTCTTTTATGATGATTTAAAGTACACAAGTATTAAGCTTATACGATTTAAAAGCATTATTTGCTGTACAAAAAGCATTAACTCGCTACGATTTCCTGGTGCATTTAACTTCTATATTTGACTGTCATGAATGATGAAAATGTTCAAAGGTCGAATTATTTCCTCGGCACATACGGCTTTTAATAATCGGGCATTAGATTAATATAGAATATTTTTGCGGAAAAGAAATAATCGTGCTGCATGAATATTGTCAACGATTTCCGCAATGTTTTAAATAAATAACAAAGTTTTGATAATTAACTCTTACGCTTCCAAAGGCAATTAACAGTTTTTAATAACGAGCTGTCTCTCCTCGGAAATCTGCATTGTTTGCCACTTAGACATTAAATTTCAATTTTTACTGTTGGACGAAAAATGAAGTGGTCCAATTTTCAACATGGAAGGGTCGACTTTGTGAAATTCGGCAGTGAAAGAGTTAATATGATAGTTTTCGAAAGCTTTTGTAATATCATATGTATGAGCCATCCCTTGTGAGAAAACCAACATAAGGGAAACTGCGTAATTCGGCAATGAAAGAGCAATATGAAGACTCCGAAAATGTTGTATCAGATAAAAGATTAATCCGTACCCTTATATACGCAACTTTACCCTTTCCCACATACATCAAGTATGCAGCAGATAGCTTTGAAACCATACAGGAGGAAATCTTTAAATCATACATACTGCATCGGCAAATCTGAAAGGGTTAATGGAATATATCTCTCAAGTCTCCTCTCCGTCTCACTGCAGAGGGATATACCATCTATCACATTTCAATCGTATCTCCGGCGTCAACAACTGCGACTTAACATTTCCTTGTCTGAATTTCATTAAGTATTAACTCTTTCGCTGTTAGATGCAATTAAAGGCTTTTGCAAACATTGCAGATTCAGGTGAGACAGTTCAAATCGAGCTGTATCTCATGAAATCTGCATTGTTTGCCACTTAGACATTAAATATTACCAAATTTGCTGTTGGGCGAAAAATGGAGTGGTCCAATTTTCAACATGAAAGAGTCGACTTTGTGAAACTCGGCAGTTAAAGAGTTAACATGATAGTTTTCGAAAGCGTTTGTAATATCATATGTATGAGCCATCCCTTGTGAGAAAACCAACATAAGGGCAACTGCGTAACGAATAGTTCCAGATCAGCATGCGAAGTCCGCGTAGACTGATCAAGACCAACAAATTCCGTCTTAGGGGGATAGAGGTATAGATTAATGATTCCTGAAACAGAAAATCCACAGGAGGCGAAAAGTGTCTATCCGGGTACGCCTGCTTGGCATGCTTAGGCTGATCCGGGTCGATACTTTACGCAGATACCCTAATGTTGGTTTTCTCGCGGGACGGCTCATATATGATAGAGCTAATAAGGTGCGTCATCTCCTATTGTCTAGTAAACTGGTTTTCTCTAGTCCTGATAGTTTAGTTCACTCCAATTGTCAGGTATTTTTACTCAGTCGTTTATAAAGCATACAATACCAAATCTTTACCTTTTTACGGACGTATTTTGACGCTTCTGTAGAAGAAGATTTTCAAAAACATTGTGGCAAAGAAAGAAAATGCTCTCTTTTTGCCGATTTGTAATTTTTCTCATACGTTTTTAAAGTATTTCGAGGGCTTGGCGTCAAACGGTTGTAACTAAAAACTTATTTTGAAAACCCTGGTTTAGGTGCAATTTTGACCCCTTTGTAAACAATGCAAATTTAGCTGCCATTGCTCAGAACGAGCAATGGCACCTACATTTCCATTGTTTACCAAGTAAAATGATTTAACGCTTATAAAGACTTTATGGCGAGGTGATTAACCTTGGTAAGAAAATACCAATTTAAGTTACAACCGTTTCACGCCAAGCCCTCGATTTGTTTGTTGCATTATTACGATATTGAAAGTTAAAAAACATCTTCAGACACAAAAGGGATATCTAGACAAACCAAACTTTAACTTCGATATTGAAAAGAAACTGCAATTCCCTTTACTATTTTGAAAAGATGTAGGCTGCTGCAAAGGCGCCAAACGTTTTACTTTACGAGTAAAATAGTATCAAATATACGACGGAATTCACAATTCGTTTTTTCAATTGTCTGGAAAGCTTCTGCATCTCTTCCTTATAGAAGTCACGTGACATGTTAGATTGTTTTCTTTGAACCCTTACTGATGTTTCTGCGGCAGACGACTTTTGAAAACAATGTGGCAAACGGAAAAATTGCTTACAATGAACAATTTTTCCATTTGTCACAGTGTTTTACATTTGGTTCAGTAATTACACTTTAAATATAGAGATTTTCCATATTGATTGCCCAGATACTTAAAGTCGTCTGCTGCACAATTGTTGTATGATGTTTGAAAGGGTTTATTAGTCTGGAGTTGTACTTTATGATATTGTGAAATAATAGAAAATGGAAATTATATTGACTTGTTACATTGTAACAGATTTTACTTTTTACATATTATTTAAAAGTATTTAGTTTCCAGTATTGCATTCGTATATTAGTTAAATAGTTTATTGAAGAACGTTCATGGATGTACACGCAGGTTTTTGGAAACAGTGTAGACCTAGATCAGCTTTTGCTTCCGCACAATCTGATCAAGATCAATTCAGTTCACTTTTTACTTACCCCAGCGCGTTAGAAGCAATTGTCAACATGTGTAGATTCGGATAATACTTAGAAGATACCCAGGCCGATCTGAATCTTTTTCTGAAATTAGTTGCAATTACGTTCAAACTGCATGTGATTGTAAAGACGTCATTCAGAGGTTTCTGGAGGTTTTTGACCTCCGACAAACATATTATTCGGCTACCATCGGTAACCGTTAGCAACCACATTCTTAATAAAGTCCATAACAATTAAGACGACAGCGGATTGTCGACAAGTAAACCGCATAATTATTACCAACAGATTGCTGACAAATCGCCAATCGGTTGGTAACTGATATGCGACTTGCGCCGTATGTATGACGCCAACAAGAGACTGGTTTGCGAGTGGCTGCCGTCGGTTGGAAATGGTATATAGTTCATACTGTTAGAGAGTGTGCGATCGTTTTTCAATTGCTTGCTGACATTCGATAAATGGTTACGTTTGCTTAAGCGCTAGAAGATCGGCGTTTCTGTTTATGACAGTGTTGAGCAGCAGACACATATTTGTCGTTGATCGCCCATGATAGACAACCGTCGTTCGGTTCCCGGTGGCCGATCGATTGGCGTACCGATGCAGGAGAGTGCATAAGAGCAAATATTGCATAGTTGTCGGCAACCAGTCGTCAACTTTCGGAAATATGTTTTAACAAGTTATATATGGGTCGTACAATGCAAAATAGGTGTTTGTTGTTTTGTGAAAATGCTGATGAGACAAATACCAACTTTGGAACCATTGTAGTTGACGGGGCTCGTGAACAGGTCTAAAGCGTATCGTGGCAAATGTAGTTTTCTCATTGTTGTTTGTTTCCTTTTTAGGTGATAGTGAAGTCTTGACGCATCTCATGTCACACGTCGCTGATCAGTTCAATAAGTAAGTATAACTCAACTATTCTAACCTGATAGTTATCTTATGTACAAGGGTAATACATAAATATGATCCGCGATTTTCGATTGTAGGTCCTATTGACACACCACTTTGACGTCACTTAATAATATTATCATATTGGAATAAGAATTACTTCAATTTACAGCGATTGACAAACACGCTTGAAGCTTAAAATAATCACGCTCGATGTCTGCTTCCTGAAGACGTAACCAGAATTCGCGTCTTTTTTTTAAAAAAAAATCCCAAAGGCAGAACCCGCTCATTATGGAATTCTAACCATGGACCATTGATACGAGAGGCATACGTTATCCCACTGCACCACTGAACAAGAATTAGGAGGGCGTAACTTCTTTTATTTTTTGAAATATGCACACAGAGCTAAATAACATGCATACGGCCAATGAAGACTCTTGCAAGACAGTGCAGATGCGCTGGCCCCACTAAGGTCTTCACTGTTCGCAGATGCATCTAGATTCTAAATCGCTTGACGCGGCTAAATTGGTTCCTATGTGCCTCGTGATGCTAGTCATCGTCGAACATCCGCGGTTGGTCACTCCGCTACGCTCCTTAGGCCGGTTGTTGACTCCGCTACGTTCCTTACGCCGGTTGTTGACTACGCTACGCTCTTGACAACTGTTGTTAACTCCGCTACGCTCCTGAGGACGGTTGATGACTCCGCTACGCTCCTTACGCCGGTTGTTGACTCCGCTACGCTCCTGACAACGGTTGTTGACTCTGCTTCACTCCTGACGACGGTTGTTGACTCCGCTACGTTCCTTACGCCGGTTGTTGACTCCGCTTCACTCCTGACGACGGTTGCTGACTCCGCCTCGCTCCTGACGACTGTTGTTGACTCCTCTACGCTCCCTCCGTCGGTTGTTGACTCCGGTACGTTCCTTACGACGTTTGTTAACTCCGCTACGCTCCTCACGTCGGTTGATGACTCCGCTACACTCCTTATTATACGACGGTTGTTGACTTTGCTAAGCTCCTTACGACGGGTGTTGACTCCGCTACGCTGCTAACGACGGTTGTTGACTCCGCTACGCTCCTAACGACGGTTGATGACTCCACTACGCTACTAACGACGATTGTGGACTCCGCTTCGCTTCTTACGACGGTTGTTGACTCTGCTAGGCTCCTTACGACTTTTGTTGACTCCGCTACGCTCTTAACGAAGGCTGATGCCTTCACTACGCTCCTTACCTTACGACGGTTGTTGTTGCCACTACGCTCCTTACAACGATTGTTAACTCCGCTACGCTCCTGACGACGCTTGATTACTCGTCTACGCTCCTGACGACGGTTGATGACTCTGCTACGCTCCTTGCGACGATTGTTAACTCCGATTTGCTCCTTCCGACGGTTGTTATCTCCGCTACGGTCCTTATCTTACGACGGTTGTTGACTTTACTACACTCCTGACGACGGTTGTGGACTCCGCTACTCTTCTTACGACGGTGGTTGACTTTACTACACTCCTGACGACGGTTGTGGACTTTACTACGCTCCTGACGACGGTTGTTGACTTTACTACACTCCTGACGACGGTTGTTGACTGTCCCACGCTCCTGACGACGGTTGTTGACTACGCTACGCTCCTGCCGACGGTTGTTGACTTCGCTACGCTCCTGACGACGGTGGTTGACTTTACTACACTATTGACGACGGTTGTTGACTGTCCTACGCTCCTGACGACGGTTGTTGACTACGCTACGGTTTTGACAACGGTTGTTGACGTTCCTATGCTCCTGACGACAGTTGTTGACTTTCCTACGCTCCTGAAGAAGGTTGTTGACTTTTCTGCGCTCCTGAAGACGATTGTTGACTTTGCTACGCTCCCTACGACGGTTGTTGACTTTCCTACGCTACTGACGACAGTTGTTGACTCCGCTTCGCTACTTACGACGATATGGAGCATAGCGGGGTCAGAAACCGTGGACTTCCGACGATGAATGCAAGTTTGATGTAGCGAAACAAATCACAAATAGAATAGAGTCACATCTATCGATTTGCGATCTTATTGCATCTCCGAGTTTGCAATATTAAAAGTTGCTTTGTCGTATATTTATGGAAGCTTCACTTCTAGTTTTCTTTGTTAGATGCCCTTATGTCTATATAACGTTTACGTGGACAGTGAATACAGTATACTACGGTGCTTAATCACAACCGAGTCTTCACTGTACGCTGACACATCATAGTTCCAACTCGCCATACGCGCCTCGGCTTTGTTCAGTTTGAAGTTATACCTTCAGTGAACTCTCGATAACTCGAACATTTGATAATTCGAATATTTGTCAAACACATCCTCGGAACGGTTCTGTCTTTTGAAAACAGTGAAGCACCAGTTCTAATTGCTAAGTCGAGCAATCAAATTTCTACTTCACTGTTTCCTTGACATGATTTTAGCACTGACTTGCTTTTTAAGATAACAAACATTCAAAATATAGTCGAATTACAAAGCTGAAAAAACGTAACTGATGCGTCAAAATATGTATGCATGTGGAAACAGATTCCGACTTGTTATTTATAAATTAACTACGATTTGGTGGATGCAAAGAAACTCCCTGTAATAACGTGCGCGGTCGGAACAATAATAACATTATAGGATCAATTAAACTGTCCTCGCTGTAGAAACTAATGTACGGTTATGACAGGTATTCAGACATGACTGACGAAAACCGACCTTCATTATATCGACCAGGTCAAACGTAAATCAGACTGCGCCTCTATGCAGTCACATGTTCGTAAGATAATACATCGTAAATTGTGTTTGTTTGAACGGTGTGTTACGCTGTTTTCAACAGTCTTTCAGCTATATCACGGCGTTTTCTGTTTAATTGACCGGTCCTCCGGGTCTTATTTATGCTGACACCGAGGCATTAGTCGTAATGATATTCCAACAAATTGAGTGCCAAGGAGGGAAGCAATTACTGTCATTGTAATAATTCTGACAAAATCTTTAGTATGACCAACCGGGAATCGAAACCTGGTATCTCGCTCCAATGGCGGACGCTCATACAAACACATCAGGGATACATCAAGTATCTGGAGAAGTTATTGATTGTTTTATTTGATTTTTACGCCGTTTTCAACATCATTGCAGTTATATAACGGCCACAGTTCTCTTTTTCCTGATCCCTGGGTAAACAAACCAGTAATAGGATTGGAAATATGCCTTGCCAAAAGGCACTCAACCGTGATTGCCGTGTCGCGAATAGGGATCGAACCCGGGACGCCCGGTTCCGAATCCCCGACGCTAATCCCTCGACCACGGCGGATGAGTATCAGGATGAAATGTCATACCTAAACCAAAACGTCTACACTTCCAATTAATATAACCCTTAGCCTGCTGTACGACTTTAAACAACATTTTATTATCATACTATGCATGAATTTTAAGTTGCAATTACGAACAATGTAGACAAAGAACAGTCTGCACATTGGACCGGACTAATCTTCGTCTACAATGTTCGTTATTCATTTATGAATATAAAACAAAGATATCTCTGTAGATATATAAAAATATTATGATTAAGTCAATGGGAAATAAATACAAGTTAATTTATGTGAATAATGTGGATCCAGATCAGCCTGTATATATAGAAAATGTTCAAGCGGCTGCGCTCAATTAAAACATGAATGTTTCCCTTAAAAAATCTTCGATCCAATGACATTATAACAATAATATCAACCGGTAAATAATATTATCACTTATATAATAACAATTGTAGTGGTTTTGTGCAGCCCTGTGCAGCTCAGACGAGCTACCAGAACTGCTGCTGTGCTGTTTTTTTATATTATTTTATTACCGGCTTTCTTTTGAATAAAAAGCATTGTTGCAAACAGATTCATTGTAACTCACCATCAGTTCCTCCTTTTGCTCGCAATGTTTTGTAGATGCAGTTGCATCAATCTTCGTCTACATTAGCAAGGGCGTAGCTTTGCAATAATCAATGTGTAGGCCGTCTCGTGAGAAAATCAACAGTGTGGACTGTGCGTAAAGTATCGACCCGGATCAGCCTAAGCATGCCACACAGGCCTACCCGGATAGACACTTTTCGCCTCCTGTGGATTTTCTGTTTCAGGAATCACTACTCTATACATCTATCCCCCTAAGACGGAATGTGTCGGCCGGACAGCGCAGGCTGATCTGGTCGATACATTACGCAGATGTATATCGCCGCAGTTGCATTTTGGGGCATTTTGAGAAAAAATGTGTAGGCACGTGCTTACAGTGCCTAAAGGGAGCTACGCCCCTGATTAGGGGAAGTTTTACATTATCGATATATGACATTTGTTGTTTACTGAGAAAACATTCTCATTGGACTCAGAACGTGTCTTATTCCATTTGGTTTCCTCTCTTATTTAATATGTTATCTGCTATCTCGTTTCTAGGGCCTTTAAAGTGGAAGAAATGAAGTCGGAAATTGCATCACGTCTGACTGCGCTTGAACGAAAAATAGAAAGTAAGTATATAAATCTCGACCAATCACATTTTATAGGGATAAACACCCTATCTCCAAATGCAGACGTGTTTTGACGCATCTGTAGCAGACGTGTTTCGAAAGCGTTGTGGCAAAGGAAGACATTGATCGTAATGATCAATAATTCTTTTTGCTAAATATTCAGCTCATCTCAATAAATGTACCTTTTTTTCTATTAAAATCTTCTACAGTTTGGCCCAGATGTTTTACAGATGTGTTTAACGAGGAAAAACGAAAAGAAAAACTTTTGATAAAGTGTTTTTCAAAGTCGGCTGCTGTAGATTTGTTGTATGTGGGAAAAAGTTTCAAATAATATAATAGATATGAGCCGTTCCTCAAGAAAACCAACATTAAAGACTCTGCGTAATATATCGACCCAGATCAGTCTGCTCAGTCCGCGCAGGCTAATCCGGGCCGACATATTCCGTTTCAGGTGGATAGAGGTATAGAATAATGCTTCTTGAAACAGAAAATCCACAGGAGGCGAAAAGTGTCTGTCCGGGTTCGCCTGCGCGGCATGTCTAGGCTGATCCGGGTCGATACTTTACGCAGAGTCCACACTGTTGCAGGACGGCTCATATAGTTTAAACCATGAGTGAAGATCAGACAACACAGAAGCACAGTTTGATCTGACACTTCGTTGGGTTTAACGCCGTTTTCAACAAGTGTTCAGTCAGATCACGGCGGCCATTGCACCTACTCATCAGTTTTCTGGCTTTCCCACACCAGTTTTCCACACAACAGACTTTCCCAGCAACTGGCTGTTTTTCCACATATATTGTTAGTATATTGATTGAAGACGATTTACGCTTGCCACAATGACATTATTAAGACGTCGGACAGAACGTTGGTTGAGCTGTGGTTCGAACTCACAACCCCTGGATTGAAAGCCGTGTCGCTATCAACTGAGTTTCCGGGGCTCGGCCAATGCAATATACCTAAACGTTATTCGTTTTCTTAGAATTGATCTCAGACGTACGTTTATTTATAAACGTCGTTTTGAATTACACCAATTACATATAACATAACTGCATTCAGAAATAAAAGCTTGTCTGGTTTACAGTTATTCTGCTAATAATACCGAGTGCTTGAAGCGGACTGGTTAAATAAACCTTCATTAACGGATACTGTTTTAGACCAACATCAATCAGCCTGTGCCGTATTACTTAATTAATTCCCTAGTCTGTTTTATATATCTTTTATATATCTAAGTCTATCCCTCGGATGACCTAATCAAACAGCGGTATATCTATTTCAAAGAGAATTTATGTTACAGATATCTGTAGTATATCAAGACCTAAACGATCTGATTTAAATGTTTATTCTGTTTCTTATCACGATAAATAACTATTTACATTCGTAATTGTACCGCGTCTTTCACATTTGGGGATTGTTTCATCAGCGTACAGTGAAGACTCAGACGAGTATGAACATACGCGTGTTCACATTATAGTCTTCACTGTCATATTTAAGCCATTCCCACATACAACACATCTGAGGTAGACGTTTTATGTCTTTATAGGAAAGTATTAATGTTACATAGGGTTAAACACATTGTGACAAAATGAGAAATTGCTCATTATGAGCAATTTCTCATTTTGCCGCAATGATTTCACAAGTCGTCTGCTGCAGAGGCATAAGAACGCATATGTACATGTAAGAAAGAGTTCATGTTGTATAGACCAAGGTGTCACATCAGACAAAAACATAAGAATTGTAGTCGCGAGGGCGTCATTACGTTGTCCTATTTAAATCAGCACGTCTGTTTTTCGAGGGAAATAAAATGAGGTATTGTGATACCCTTGGCGCGTCGTCGTCGTCGTCTGCGTCTGCGTCGTCTTCGTCGTCACAAAACTGTAACCGTTTCCCTCATACGACAATTCTGCAGCAGACAACTTTGAACATATTTTGTCAACAAATTAAAAATCTCTATACTTGAATGGATAACCTATAACTAAAAGTGGGACACATTTTGTCAAAAGGAGAAATTGCACGTCTTGTGCAATTTCTTCTTTTGTCACTATGTTTTCAAAAAGCCGTCTGCTGCAGGAGGCGTCAGAAAGCGTCTATGATGGAAAGGGTTAACATTACCTCATAACCCAAAAACCGTTCAACTTTTTCAAATGAAACTTGGTACACATGTTCGTGGGAACAATACGCACATCTATACCAAGGCACACAACTCTGACTTTAATGATTATTCAGGTATGCCCCTGTTTCGACTGATGAAATACTTAGAAAAAGGCAGACAAGCATTGGCGTTCGCATGCGGCGTTCTTGCTTCACGTTGGTCCCATGATGGCGACGCATTAACCCTTTACCTCATATAGACGCTTTCTGGCGCCTCTGCAGCAGACAGCTTTTTGAAAACATACTGACAAAAGAAGAAATTGCACAATACGTGCAATTTCTCCTTTTGCCACAATGTTTTCTACTTTTAGTCATAGGTTATCCATTCAATTAAAGATATTTTCTATTTTTTGACAAAATATGTTCAAAGTCGTCTGCTGCAGAATTGTTGTATGAAGGAAAGGGTTAAGATCCCCAAATCGTCATTTTACATTTGTGTCAAGCATTGGGACAAATTACAACAGTTTGTGAACATCAAATTAGATTCAGATTAACTTGAACACCCATGCAGCTTTGTCAGGATTTCCTTGTGTAAGCTAATGTGTCAAGGTAGTTGTTAAGATGTATACTGTAACATTGTATATTTAGATCAGACCGATCGATCTTTTAGCCGGTAAATGCCGAATGCCCCTCGGTCCATTTTACTGGATCCCGAGTCAATGAGAATTGTGTCTGATAAAAAGAAACGCATGGTTCTCATTCTTCCTTTCAAACTAGAAAGGTTCATGAATCATTATTATATTCAAGTCATTAAAAGGTCCTTGGAATTTAAAACGAACTTCCAGATAATCTGGACATATTAACATTTTATGGCCTGTGTTGTCGAGATTAAGATTAGGCTTCGCATACTATAGTCATAAATCATAAGCTGAGGGTGTAATCTTATGTTTCATTTTGTCGGCTTGATAAATATTCAAATGAGTCAATTAACAATTTTATATTTTAGTCAATATACTTTTAGACGCACTTTTACCCGCCTCTGCAGCGTGAGACTTTTGAAAACATTGTGACTTAAACCCTTTCCCTCATATAGACGCTTTCTGACGCCTCTGCAGCAGACGGCTTTTTGAAAACATTGTGACAAAAACAGAATGAGCAATTTCTCTTTTTCCCACAACGTTTTCCACTTTTAGTCATAGGTTATCCATTCAATTATAGAGATTTTCTATTTTTTGACAAAATATATTCAAAGACGTCTGCTGCAGAATTATCATAATTAATTATGTTTGGCACTTTTTTTTTTTTTTATCAAAGTCGTATGCTTCAGATTTGTTGTGGGACGTGTGGGAAAGGGTTAAAATATACTCGATATAAAACAGTACCGAGATAAAGAACTGTTTCTATGGATACCACATATTGAGTGAGAGAGCGATTGGGGTTTAACGCCGTTTTTCAACACTTTGTAAGTCATATCATGCCGGCTAGCACCTTATAATGTGCTTCCTGGCTTTCTCACACTAGTACTCAACACATAACTCTTTCCAAGCAACTGGCTGATTTTCCACATAGATAGTAAACCCATTGGTGGAAGACGAATGACGCTTGTCACAGTGACTTTTGTCAAACGCCCGAAAAGAATGTTTGCCGAGCTCGGATTCGCACTCACAACCCCTGGATTGACAGCCCGCGTTACTACCGACTGAGCTACCGGGGTGCGGCTCGACATATTGAAAACTATGATTTTATGCAAACCGCTGATATCCAAAAACTTTGCTCCAATTAAAACACATCGGCTTTCACATTATCTAGATTTATTTAGATCCCTGACTTCGTTCATCGAATTACCTCTATACGGAGTTTCAATAGTTGTCCGGTTATGTGATTCTGTTGAAAATAGTAAATTTTAAGAAATATTTTTATTGCAGTATGCGTATAAGGTTTCTTTAGTGGAATCCGTGTCCGTATTAACCTATCTATATCCAAACTTAGCCTTTTCCAACCGTTGTTTGTGGTCTTAGAAAATATTTAATTATCTATTATTTGTAAAGTCATAATTATATATTACTAGACAGCCATTCTCATCTAGTATTAACACTTTTCCGTGCAGCAAACGACTTTTGAGAACGGTGAATTTACTTATATCGAGGAAGTCTTCCATTTGCCACGTTGTTTTAACTCCATTTAATAAATCAACTCTCATTTCAGATGGTTCCATATTAATGTGTAGATTGGTTCAAGTCGTTACATATCTTGATGGTTTTTATGTTGGAACGGTTTAAGATATTCTTTATTTTGTAACGTTAACTAAACATAGTTTCTAGTACCATACAACAAAGTATATACATATTTTAATAAGGTCATGAATGAGCTATAATCATTAATTCGACATAATACATACATATACGAAGATGAACAAAAACACATATATATTTACAAATGTAAACTATATACTTCATCAATGTTTATGGTGCAATGCAATGTCAAAATGATGTCAGATTAATTTCTATGAGTAAATGTCAAACGTAGAATCGGTGCCTCGTGGATTTAGCCAAAAACATCAATGTTTTCTTGTTATCACTTTTAAAGGGTTCAACAAATTTAAAGACACATGGTTAGGTTGTGCAGTAAGTTTTAAATATTTAGTACTAATGTTAGCGTAACCCGGACAGATAAAAAAATAAATTGATATTCGTCTTCTATATCAATTTTAGCTTGACATTCGAAGAATATGAGAGCTATACTACTCACCATGGCGTCGGCGTCGCCGTCGGCGTCCACGTCATACCTTGGTTAATGTTTTGCATGCAAGTACTTGAATACTACATGCATTGCATTGAAACTTTATACAACCTTATCCAACTATCACACATATGTAGATTATCAAGTTAGATAACTCTATCCTGCATTTTATACAAGTTATGGCCCTTTTTATACTTAGAAATTCTGGTTAAAGTTTTGCGTGCAACTAAATTAAGAGTCCATATCTCCGTATTTACTTGATGCATTGCATTGAAACTTTATACAACCCTACCCAACCTATCACACCTATGTAGATTATTAAGTGAGATAACCCTATCCTGCATTTTATGCAAGTTATGGCCCTTTTTACTAGAAATTATGGTTACAATTGTGCATGCAACTACATGATGCATTGCATTGAAACTTTATACAACCCTTCCCAATCATCACACCTACGTAAACAATTAAGTATGATAACTCTATTTAGTATATTTTGCAATTTATGGCCCTTTTTTAACTAGAAATTTGGTTGAAGTTCTGCATGCAACTACAAGAGTCGATATCCTAGTATTTAATAGATGCATTGCTTTAAAACGTTATACAACCCTTCCCAACTACCACACCTATATTGATTTTCAAGTTAAATAACTCTATCCTGCATTTTATGCAAGTTATGGCCCTTTTTGGACCTATAAATTCTGGTTAAAGTTTTGCATGCAACTACATAAAGAGACCATATCTTAGTAACTACTTGATGCATTGCTTTGAAACTTTATACAGCCCTTCACAACCATCACACCTATGTAAACATTCAAGAACGATAACATTGTATGCAAGTTATGGCCCTTTTTGGACTTAGAAATTATTGTTAAAGTTTTGCAGCTACATTTAGAGTGTAATCTCAGTAACAACTTGAGGTATTGTATTGAAACTTAATACAACCTTTCCCAATTTCACAACTATAAACACAACCAATAAAGATAACTCTATCCTGCATATGGCGCAAATTTTTGCCCTTTTTTTACTTTAATTATGGTTAAAGGTTTGCAAGCAAACTACATTAAGAGTCCATATCTTATTAACTACCTTATGCATTTCATTGAAACGTTATACAACCCTTATACTGCCGTCACACCGGACTGGCGTCCTTACCGCGTCCTAAACTGTCATATTTTGGAGAACGCCGATGGTCGCATTGAGAACGCCAATGATTTTTCTAAAATAAATCCAGATTTCGAGTCAGCCGTCACACCGGAGTTCTGTGCTCTGCGATCTGTGTATGTACACGGCGTTCCCAACACGACCTTACCGCGTTCTTACTGCGTCCTTGGAGTTTCTATTGAGTTTACACGGCGTCACTGCGGCGTCCATACGGCGATCAGCGGCGACCCCACTGCGTTCTTAGCGTTTCTACCACGACCTTACCGCGTGCATGGCGTTCCCACGGCGACTGCATGCAAGTTCATCATTTATTCGGCCCTGATGATGGTGAGTACGAGAAATACACTGATAAAGATAGGATGAAATATTGGGTTTTATAGCTCTTCGAGGGCGAACAGTAGGAACGCGCTAGGAACGCAGTGCAAACTCCGTAGAAACGCAATAGTCGTAGTAGGCACCCCGTAGAAACGCCATTAACGCCGCAGGGACGCATTGAGAACGTTGTAAGGTCGCGGACAATAGCTCAAATCCCGAAATATCCGCCCTGACATCGCGGTAAGGACGCCATAGACGTGATGGGGTCGTGGTAAGAACCCCATAGACGTGGTAAGGACGCAGTAAGGTCGCCATTGGTTCCCCCGATCCTTTTCTCCGCGTTTACATGGCGACTCTACCACGTCTGTACTACGTTCCTTTGGCGTTGTTCGGGTTCCTACTGCGATGCTACGGCGACCATGGCGACCTCAGGGCGATCCCACGGCGTCCTGAGCCAGGACGCGCTCAGGACGCCGAACCTCGGCGTTTACTTTGAACATGTCCAAAGTAAACGCCGTCGCTCTGCGACCTTCGGCGTCCTTGGGGTCCCCACGGCGTCTTGATGCGTTCTCACCACGACCCTACGGCGTCCATGGCGTCCCTTCCACGTCCTGGGTCGCCGTAGGGACGCTGTAGGGACGCCAGTCCGGTGTGACGGCTGTATTACTAACCATCACACCTATGAAAATAATCACGTTAAATAACTCTATCCTGAATATAATGCAAATTATCACCCTTTAAGAAGTTGTGGTTAATGTTTTGCTTAGTAACTTAAATACGCTGTAGAATAGTCGAGCGCGCTGTCCTTTGACAGCTCTTGTTATTTCAAAAAGTACAAGGATGGATATGTTAATCGGATTGTGACATATCACTATATGATACGTAATGACTCGCGGTTACCAGGCTGACGATATTGATTAATGATTCCTGTTCAAATGTTTCAAGGGATATGTAAAGAATATAAACTAGAGCTGTCAAAATGTCAGCACGTGATTAAGCGTGGATTAATCAATATGTTTACGAATGCCGAACATGCACATTTTAATTCATAACTCACGTCTAGCAGTCCCCCTGTGTACTACTTGGCAATGTTAACTTGGCCCGGTTTCACGAAACTGTTTAAATTCGTTCACAGTTGAATGGGTTTATAGTTTTTCTTATAATAAACCTGTATATTGTCCGGCGCCCTAACGTGTAAATACAACACGACGGATTAAAATCCCATTTTTGACAAGGTAGATGTACGTCACTAAAAGATAATGTGACATCATTGAAAAATGATTTCACTTCATTCAATACGCGAAAGTGGGATGTGATTCCCATGCCATTTATTCCGTGTATGTGTTAATTGTGTCATTTCGTTATTGCAATCATTGACATTTGAAATGTATTTCTTTATTCTGTCTTGAAAGTTTATAATAGGTAAACAATGTAAGAACAATTATGTTGCATCATTGAAACCTGACTTTGTATAGCCTACTCGAAGCGTGGAAAAGAATCGACATTTCTCTCGAGCTTCGGTGTCGCGAAATATGAATTTGTTCACGCGCATAGTTGTACAATACAAACCTAAGTATCGGTATTGCAACAAATTATTGCCGATGCATTCATGTCTAGAATATTAGAAAAGTCCTAAATACTCAAGTCAAAAACAGCATCGGTCAAAGTTTAGCCATCCCTCAATGTGCCTTACTGATACTGATGCCACGGTAACTCAATTAAGGATGGGAATAACCTTGAGCATGTTATTCAGTGTGCTTCACATTAAATTGCGAGAAGAATCGGCAAAGCAATCTTTTTAAGAGCTGTTAATTTATAAGATACAATCTATTGATTGACGCAAAAAGAGTTGCAAACACATTTAAATTACCCTATACTGAAGTGTATTCTCATCTCAGTGCAAAGATATGCCATAGCTCCAAACCTTAAGCTAGAAATAGTCGAAGTTATCTTGCTAAAACCATTCAAAATCTCTGACGTTTAAGCTTTCAAACGACAACATATCTATCAAAAAAGGCTAAAAGGGTGAATTAAAACATTTTGGGGTAACTGCAAAGTACGGATGATATGAGTTTGTTGATCCTGATGTGATAACAAAATGGGTCGTTACAACTTTCGTTAGATATATCAGCACTACATAGAATGAAGGCGAAGTATATAGACCACACACGTATATGTTCCGTCCAATAAACTTAAATCAGTCACATGTTACGCCAATGCAGCATTTCTTTATTCTATGAGGGGATCTGTTCACTGGAGGTTTATCATCTTCTTAAATCCTCATTTTAATCTTAAAACCATGTGTTGAAGGTCCTGAAAAGAGTCATCTAAATGAGACGATTCTTTTGAATACCCTCAACATAGGTTTACTTAAACTTCATTATTGATATTGATGTTCAAAGATGATGTTTACTCCTTCCTATCTAGTCAGGGTCCTACACAATTTTTCTCAAAGTGCCCCAAAATGAAGCTGTGGCGATAGACATATGCGTAATGTATCGACCAGATCAGCCTGCGCTGTCCGCGCAGACTGATCTCGGCGATGTGGTCATGGTGGGGTGATCTTGGGCAATGCACATTTCCTAGCCTAGCGCTGATTTGTTTATCTAGGGATCATAAGCACGTGAACTGTTGCCCTGATATTTATTACTCAAATAATGTTGAAAATAACAAAAAAAGCAATTGAGAAAAGGCAAAAACGTTTGTGGTGCAAAGTCATATTAGAAACAAGTTTATCAGCGATCTAGACCAACTTGGGACTCCGAGCAGTCTAATCAGCGTCTTTCCTGTTCTCAATCTGGTCAAACAAGCACCATATGAATATACAAAAAAAATGATAGATTTAGGAATGTACGCAGTTTCAACGTGTTTTCAGTCATATCACGACGGCTACTTCAAATACCCATGTGTTTGCTAGCTGTCTCACACCAGTTCTCTAGAACATATTCTATCCAAGATTCTGCCTGCTTTTCCACATTGGGCCAATTGGTGGAACACGAATGACGCGTGTCGCATTGGCTCTTGTCAAACGTCGGAAATAATGATGGCCGAGCAGGGGTTCGAACTCACACGCCTTGCAACGCTCGGCGAACTTCTGGAGAACGGTTATGACCCAACAAAGAATAAACAGAAGATGTTTTATTTGAAGGTTGTTTTACGCCTTTTACAATCCATAATTCAGTTACTTAAGGGCCGTACATGTCTAAGTTATCAGTACTACCAGTATAAGTTATCAGTACTACCAGTATAATATATCAGTACTACCAGTATACTATATTAGTACTACCAGTATACTATATTAGTACTACCAGTATACTATATTAGTACTACCAGTATACTATATCAGTACTACCAGTATAAGATATCAGTACTACCAGTATACTATATTAGTACTACCAGTATACTATATCAGTACTACCAGTATAAGATATCAGTACTACCAGTATACTATATTAGTACTACCAGTATACTATATCAGTACTACCAGTATACTATATTAGTACTACCAGTATACTATATTAGTACTACCAGTATAAGATATCAGTACTACCAGTATAAGATATCAGTACTACCAGTATACTATATTAGTACTACCAGTATACTATATTAGTACTACCAGTATACTATATCAGTACTACCAGTATACTTTATCAGTACTACCAGTATACTATATTAGTACTACCAGTATACTATATCAGTACTACCAGTATACTTTATCAGTACTACCAGTATACTATATTAGTACTACCAGTATACTATATTAGTACTACCAGTATACTATATTAGTACTACCAGTATAATATATCAGTACTACCAGTATAAGATATCAGTACTACCAGTATACTATATTAGTACTACCAGTATACTATATTAGTACTACCAGTATACTATATCAGTACTACCAGTATAAGATATCAGTACTACCAGTATACTATATTAGTACTACCAGTATACTATATTAGTACTACCAGTATACTATATCAGTACTACCAGTATACTATATTAGTACTACCAGTATACTATATTAGTACTACCAGTATAAGATATCAGTACTACCAGTATACTTTATTAGTACTACCAGTTTTCTTTCTGTGCTAATGCCACTTGTATAACATTAACACATATACAAATTGTGTAAATTGCCGTCAAATAGGGTTGATAATTTCGTGATTTTTTTTTTATTTTCCTGATTGTTATGTTAATGTTTTTATACAGTAAATGTGTAAATAAAAACAAAATTAACTGAAAATTGAACCTTATAATTTTTCGCAACCCTTGACACATCACTGTCCATGTTTTCTTTGTACTTTAAACATATTTAATCTTTGGGTTTTCGTAATTAAACCAACTTTAAGTACTCAGAATACTTTGATTAAAGTCGTTGGTACTTAACCCTTTCCCCTCATACGACAATTCTGCAGCAGACGACTTTGAACATATTTTGTCAAAAAATAGAAAATCTCTATAATTGAATGGATAACCTATGACTAAAAGTTGAAAACTTTGTGTCAAAAGGAGCAATTGCTCGTTTTGAGCAATTTCTTCTTTTGTCACTATGTTTTCAAAAAGCCGTCTGCTGCAGAGGCGTCAGAAAGCGTCTATATGAGGGAAAGGGTTAACCGATTGGTGATAGAATGCTGTAATGATCTTCCGCTCCCAAGGCGCATGCTATAACCACTACACCACGCAGAAGATATATATACAAGCCTGCAATTTTAAAGCGACTGAAATCCAGATGGCATGAAAAAAAAATAAAAAAAAAGCGAATTCGCCCTATATGTTATTCCTTATGTTATCCAAGTAAAACCAGGGTAGAAAATGTATCGTTTTTTATCAATAAAGTGAACTAGAGTCGTTTTCAATTGTCCCGATGAAGGGGTTTCCTATTTAAAAATACTTACCCCGTTACTGACAGGGTAGAATTTGCGATGGAAAAAGTATCGAAAACAAGAAAATCTCACCGATTATAGGGGTATGTAATATGTCAGTTATCATATTTTAATGCCCCAAATACAAAAATAACACTTATTTTCTTAAAATTGGAATTTTTTTTTTTCGACAGTTGGTTATCTGGAGTTCAGTCGCTTTAAAGTTACTGCCCTTTCCACGTCCAGATGCAATCAACGCGAAGGCAGCAGATGAGTTTTTAAAACACGCTGACAAAAGAAGTATTTGCTTATATGGGACAAAATTATATAATTCTCGAAAATTCGGTTTCGTATGATACAAGTAATAACATTGTTGAAGAATGCAACAAAAAAAGGAAAGCAGGATGCTTTGAATCCGTCTCACCGAATCGAATATTAATTAATACATTACAGGGATCAGTATTTTTAAAGACTTTCATTGAGCAAATGTAGATAATTTTAAAATGTATTATAATTGATATATATATTTTTTTTAAAAATGCAACTGTTAATTACCAAAGACATTTACATTTATTTTAATCGTTTTAATATATTCTCCCTGGATTGTCAATTCACGAAAATATATATAGCTTAGTTCGTGATCACACAGCGCAATACAAAATTATCCGTTTAATAAAGCATGAATAATCACAAGATCTTATATTTACGAGAAGATAACGCCAATCCCAATGGTGAATATAATTAAATTGATGTTTTTTATAGAAAGTCATTTACCTTGACTGTCCTTGACACGTTGTAAAATTGGATCAAACAGATATGTCTTTGAAATCGTTTTCCGTTCAGCATTTGACGCATCTCTGGTAATTGTTTTTACCTGATTATTTTTTCCTTATTTAATTTCGTGATATATTACCTTATAACCTTGTCTTTTTCGAATAGTATGTATGTTGTTAATATTACCTCATACTACATTGTTGTAGAATGTACCGGGAAAAAACCAAATGCAACGCAAACAAGCACCATTTTTAATGAAGCATGGTTTTTCACATCGCCCAGTTTATCACGGTTTGAAGAAAACGAAAATGTCATGGTTAACTGATTACGGATTTATGTTATAGACCATACTGTGTTGTCCGTGTATACCAGTACCACGGTATGATGGCACAACAACATAACCTACTTTATGTATTAACTAACATTACGGTTATGCTTTAATCGTATTAGTGTTTGTTTATGTGTACCATACGATTGGAGTATAACTGTACCATGGTATGATGGCATAACAACATAACCTACTTTATGTATTAACTAACATTACGGTTATGCTTTAATCGTATTAGTGTTTGTTTATGTGTTCCATACGATGTACCACGGTATGATGGTACAATAACATAACCTACTTTATGTATTAACTAACATTACAGTTCTATGTATCCTTACACCAGTGAGTCAGTCGTAAATATAACACGCTTATTTATAAACAATGGAAGCATTGTGTGTGCTTTACGATTTTTGCACGTCTATAGTTTTGGTTTGGACCAAGTCGGTCATTGCGTGTAAACAGTTATTTATCCTGCGCAGTATAAAACGATTTACTAAGCGAAATTAACTTGTTATTGTCAAAGACCTGAGGCTATATGTGAGAAACCGAACAATATCCAATCAGTTACAAAAGAACCGCCAGCGATCAATTGACTGTGGTACGCCGTCATTAACCCCTTTCCGCGTGAGTCCGCAGTGGAACAAATCAGCAGCATTTGACATTTTCAAACATTTTGGCAAAAGGAGAAATTATTCAAGCTGAGCAATGTCTCCTCTTGTCACAATGGTTTCTATACTATCAATATTTTACTTTCGTTTATAAAAAAAAGTGTCTGATTTTGCTTCAAAAATGTCAAAGTCATGTGATACATAAACGACGTACGTGGGGGGAAGTGTTGTGGTAATGAACTGAAAGGTAGTGATCCTCTTCAAAGTAAAGATAATCCATTAGTGTTTTTTTGCTGAAGCGTTTGTATAGTAGTTTTCTTTGGAAGTATTATTACTCGATCCGAATCTTTGCCATATACAGAAGACAGCCCGGTGTTATATGAGTTACATGAAACGTCTTCAAATCAAACGGCTCTGAAATCATGCTAGACAAATGGCTAATGAAAAAGCCGTTGATATTATCTTTGGTGCATTAACCGCTGATTTCCCACTTTCAACAAATAGTAAAGAATAAGAACATAATAGTTATCAATAAAAGCACATTTATTGAAAAGGGTTGACACAATTGATTGATTGATTGATTGGAGATTAACGCCATTGTTAACATTTTATCATATCACGGCGACGAGTTCACCTACTCATGTATTTCCTGGTTGTATCACACCAGTACTCCACACAGCAATCTTCCCAAGCAAAGGGTTGACACAAATGTGGCAAATAGAAAAAATTGCTCGTTGTGCTTCAGACGGAGAAAAAGCACAAGCAGAAGCAAAATGTCTGGACAACATTTGCGTATTTTATATATTCTCAACTGTATCCTGCAACGACGAATACTGTAGACATTGATTAGCCTGCACGCTAATGATTTATTGAAATTAGACCAAGAGGAGTCCATAAACATGTTAGAACAAAAAATGAGAGGTGACTGAAACGGTTTTAGGAAATCCTTCGGTATAGTGGTTAAATGTTTCCCTGAGTGTGACTTTTCCGCAATATACGGTCTAAGCAAAACATTGCGATAAAGACGCAATTGCTCTTATTTGATAGCGCCGCAAGTACTTTTTTTCGTTTCTGAGGGATCTAATGAGCGATCACGTTTTTTGTTTTCTCTAACAGTAGTACAGGAATTCATTAAAGCTGATTTGTTGCACTGTGCCAACTCAGCAGTAAGTTAAGTTTTTAGATAGCGAAAGCGGCAATTCATGTGATTCATAGCTAGGTAATACAAAAGATATTACGCATTTCAGTAATGCCTTTCCCGCCTTAGTCCTAGTGATTGTGTGGTTAATGTTACGACTGATTCTCTGTTGTCAGCGTTACGACTGATTCTCTGTTGTCAGCGTTACGACTGAGTCTCTGTTGTCAGCGTTACGACTGATTCTCTGTTGTCAGCGTTACGACTGAGTCTCTGTTGTCAGCGTTACGACTGATTCTCTGTTGTCAGCGTTACGACTGAGTCTCTGTTGTCAGCGTTACGACTGATTCTTTGTTGTCGGCGTTACGACTGATTCTTTGTTGTCGGCGTTACGACTGATTCTCTGTTGTCAGCGTTACGACTGATTCTCTGTTGCAGCGTTACGACTGATTCTCTGTTGTCAGCTTTACGACTGATTCTCTGTTGTCAGCGTTACGACTGATTTTCTGTTGTCGGCAAGTACAGAACTAGACTAAAGAAAACTATGTATTGCATTAACTAATCCTTTTCGCCTGACAGATTCGAGTATATTTTACTCCATGTATATTTTACTCCATGTATATTTTAAGGGTAGAAAGGTGTTTTACACCGCGTTTAACAGTATTTCAGTTTAACGACTGATTCCTGTGTATTTTACCAATTCTACCGGTATCATTTATTCTGGCACCGATGTATCATTGTTTAATCATCTCAGTTACCATGAACGCAAAAGATGCGAGTCATAACTTTAAGTTTTAATCCTTTGTTATTACCCCACCAGTGATCGAATCTTGGTCGCCAGGTTCCAAGATGGTCTCTTGAGTAACTACACTACGGCGAACTGGCTGCTGTTTATTCAGTAAATATGCTTCAATTTGACACAACGACTTTCAAAAGGGTAGTACTGGCTGCCCTCATTGGCGCTCAGGGTTGCGGCTAATTAATTTGTACTTTAATGTTAATTATGAAAAACAACCCAGTGATAAAATCTTAAGCAATCAGAACTGCTGTTTCGCCGTTTTCAAAAGAAAGTTCTTATGTGGGTGGTCTTTTTCTTCAAATTTTCTCAAACAAACTTCAGACGGTTGTAGACGGATACGCAGGCAGGTTTTGCATACGCGTATCACTTGCGTGCAGGATAGCTTCACTGGAACACCGCTCATTTTTAAGCCGTCCCGTGAGAAATTCAACAGTATGGCTTCTGCGTAATGTATCGACCCAGATTAGCATGCGTAGTCCGTGCAGACTGATCCGGGCCGACACATTCAGTATCAGGGGGATAGAGTTTTAGAGTAATGATTCCTGAAACAGAAAATCCACAGGAGGCGAAAAGTGTCTGTTCGGGTTAGCCTACGCGGCATACTTAGGCTGACCCGGATCGATACTTTACGCAGATACCCTTATGTTTGTTTTTTGCCTCTCACCTCTGATCTATGTGAGAAAGTAGTCAGTGGCTTCGAAAGAATGTTGTGTAAGTACTGGTGTGGGAAAGCCAGGAAAACATGGGTAGGTGCACTGACCGCCGTGATATGACCAAAGCTGTTGAAAGCGGCGTTAAACTCCAAACAAACAAACAAACAAACAAATTATGTTTGTTTTCTCGCGGAAGGCTCAGTTATATGATAAAGCTTATTGGATAGAAATAGTAGGGTACTTCATCTCCCATTGTTTGATAAACTGGTTTTCTCTAGTCCTGATATTTTAGTTCACTCCATTTGTCAGATAGTATTACTCAGTCGTTTATAAAGCATACAAAACTAAATGTTTACCTACTTACGGACGTATTTTCACGCTTCTGCAGAAGAAGATTGTTTAAAACATTATGGCTAAAAAAAGAAAATGCTCATAATGTGCAATTTCTCTTTTTGCCGATTTTATTTCAAGTATGCAGATGATGGCTTTGAAAACATACAGGAACATATCTTTAAATCATAATCATAAAATCTGCGTCGACATATCTGACAGGGTTAATGGCATCACTCTCCGTCTCACTGCAGAGGGATATACCATCTATCACATTTCAAGCTTATTTCCGGCGTCAACAACTGCGACTTAACATTTCCTTGTTTGAATTTCATTAAGTATTAAAACTCTTTCGCTACCAAAGGCAATAAAAAGGCTTTTGCATACATTGCAGATTCGGGTGAGACACTTCAAAACGAGCTGTCTCTCATGAAATCTGCATTGTTTGCCACTTAGACATTGAATGTTACCAAATTTCCTGTTGGACGGAAAATGGAGTGGTCCAATTTTCAAGATGGAATAGTCGACTTTGTGAAATTCGGCAGTGAAAGAGTTAACATGATAGTTTCAGAAAGCTTTTGTTATATCAAACCAACATTATGGCCTCTGCGTAATGTATCGACCCGGATCACCCTGCGCAGTCTACGCAGACCGATCCGGGCAGACACATACCGTCTCAGGGGGACTGAGGTATAGATTAATGATTCCTGCTGGACGGCTCGATTATGAATTTACTCTTACACAGATACCCTTATTTGACGTAGGTTGGATACTCTTGTTTTTGAATCGCATAAGGGTTTTCCAATGAATAATTTCTTTCCAGAAAGCTAATTTGCCAAATTGTCACTTACAAGAAGATTACAGCATTAAAGCGAACTGCTTCTGAACATAAAGATACTATTAAGCCTCTCATTATGGTATTATATTATTATAATAGTAGATGTGAACCATGCCTTTTTTAGAATATGGCATAATGCTATTTTTAGGAGCGAGTTTCCAATAATATAAACGCCTGTGATCCATCCTGAAAGTACCAAATAGATACTGTCTTACAATAGTTTCTTTAAACTTCATACGAAACATTGGCGAACAGCGCAGATCAGATCAAGACTAAGGTTAATGTTTTCGATGCTTTTGATCTTCTTGTTTTTACTTCAGTTGAGGGTCTCAAAGCGGTAGAAATAGAGAGATGTAAGAAGGATATATCGGAGATCAAGGACCATATATGGACAGCACAGAAGAAATTCGTGGACTTCAACAGAATGAGGTAAATATCGTCACATATCTACATGATGTGTAACTTCGACGCAGTAAAGAGTAGTCCGTCGGACATTTGCGACCAGTGTATATCTAAATGAGACCACACATTTCCGATATAATACCTACTGAATGCAATTTCTGATTAGACTGTAAACCCCCCCACCCCACGATTTTGAAAATACAGTCAAAACCGTTGCTGGAGAGACCACATTTGTATAGCAATTTCCTGTCTATAGCAACCACACTTTTAATTTCCTAATTACTCATTTTTTTTTGCATAACTGACCATGTCAATTAAAACCACTTGTGACCAAAGACCAGATTGTTCTCTTCATAATGGTGGTCTTTACACACAGGTTGGACTGTATTATTTACAAAATGCAAAAAGTAAATCTCTAAATGAAAGTGCTTTAACATTTTGCCATACTGTTTCCAATATTTGTCTGCTGTAGATACGGCAAAATGCGTCAGGGTTAAATTAAACAGTAGTGCAATTTAAAAGCTTTCCAATGGGTTCTTAAAGTCTTTGATAGGTATTCTCTGATTTTGGATACCCTTTGTTGGCTGTCCATCAATACCAGCAGCTTTTATATAACTCATTTGAGCCGTACCACGAGAAAACCAACAGTGTGGACTCTACGTAAAGCATCCTGTGGATTTTCTGTTTCAGGAATCATTACTCTATACCTCTATCCCCCTAACAAATTTCGTTTTATAGAAACGCATGTATAAGAATTCAAACACCATTTCTAGTTCGAACACAGGTCTTACAGTGTTCTTATTCCTACATGATTGCTTAATGTGAATCAGAAAATATCATTGTCGAAAGACACACCAATTGTAATAAATGTATTCCATGTTTTTCAATCAATTTCAATAATCGTAATAAATGTATTTTTTTCTTTTCAATTAAATTTCAATAATAAATGTATGTCTTCAAAATGTCCGTGTAAATATAAATTCGGAAATCATTGTTGAACTATAAAAGTTATTGGCTGTGTTTTGCGAGATTTGGTCTGAATGAATGGGCTGTATTTAGCGAGATTGGGTCTAAATACGTCTGTTTACAGTGAAGACATTCGCACCAATGCATTCATTGTCCGACTATACTTTATTTAGAGCTAAACGTATATTCTGACTAAACATTAGCATTAAAGCCTCTCTAGTTTATACGCCAGTGATACTTTAAACGCTGTGTACTGGAGAGTCAATTTAAACGCTGTATACTGGAGAGTCACTTACTATGGAATACCGTTAGGGCCATCACCTATGAATGTGTTGATCTGAAACGCGATACTCGACAGTACGATGATGATAACACGACAACGCGACAGTACGATGGTGAAAACACGATAATACGACAGTACGATGATGATAATGCGATATACTATCGTGTTTTCACCATCGTACTGTCGCGTTTTCACCATCGTAACATCGTAGTATCGTACTGTCGCGTTATCACCATCGTACCGTCGTGTTATCATCATCGTACCGTCGTGTTATCACCATCGTACCGTCGTGTTATCACCATCGTACCGTCGTGTTATCATCATCGTACCGTCGTGTTATCATCATCGTACCGTCGCGTTATCACCATCGTACCGTCGCGTTATCGCCATCGTACCGTCGTGTTATCATCATCGTACCGTCGTGTTATCATCATCGTACCGTCGCGTTATCATCATCGTACCGTCGCGTTATCATCATCGTACCGTCGCGTTATCACCATCGTACAGTGTCGTGTTATCATCATCGTACTGTCGAGTATCGCGTTTCAGATCAACACATTCATAGGCGATGGCCCTAACGGTATTCCGTAACTTACACTCAAAATTGCCTGACGCAGACCTGCCCTGTGTTCCAGTCACAAAACTCAAAACCTGTTTTGCGAAACCTATATAGGTTTTGTCGATATACCGTTCCTTAGTCGGTTAACCTAACATGTTCTACCTGTTTTCCATTCATAAAACAGGTAGGTTTCGTTCCGTTTGATAGGCATAGCTTAAACTGTTTATGTTGTGTTTACTATGGAACACACGGCAGATGTTCGATAACATGAATCTGCATTAAGTTCAGATAGGAGGTTGCTTAAATATACCGATAGATCGCTAATCTTTCATGGTACACCCACAAGTATCGATACATATCTCTAATTTCTATATAAATTACTTGTAATGCTAACAGATATTGGGCTCATAAAAATTCTCGTAGCCGCTTTAAATTTTCACTTATAAAGAAAGAGTTCTATGAAGAGTGTTTTGATAACACAATGATGAGCAACCCAATGGCATGTGTTATGCACACTTTGCTTATATTCTATCATTCATCATCACCATTTTAACGAGTATTTTATTTTAATTTTGTTTTCACTTTTATTTTACAATATTGTAAACACTTTCCTTTCGTTATCATTGAGATAGTTAAGCCCTCAAGTGTATTTAGACCTGATCAGCAACGCAGCTGGTCTTTTATATATATCTTTTTCAATTGTGTTTACACTTTTATTTTACAATTTTGTTAACACATTTCTTTCGTTATAATTGTGATAGCTGGTCTTTTTTTTATTTCAATTGTGTTTACACTTTTATTTTACAATTTTGTTAACACTTTATTTTACAATTTTGTTATTTTAACACTTTTCTTTCGTTATAATTGTGATAGTTAAACCCTCGTGTATATTTAGATCTGAACAGCAATACAGCTGGTCTGCATGTTGTGTATCAGATATAAACTGTTTCACCTATATCAGCAACTGTAGTTGCAAAATGGTATTGTTGCACCTGCAAAAGCATGGCTCCTGTGAGTCTTTATAGTATTACGAGTTCTGGGTTTTCGTTTGCGAAAATTTGGAGAAAACCGTATAATACCGTGTTACTATAAATAACCTTTATATAGTAATATATATATATATATATAAAAGTTATTAACTATTATGGTATATGAACCATGCTATTGCTATAATATGATATAATGCTATTATTAGAAATGGTGTTTAGCAAATATAAACTCAGAGGCCTGCGATAGTATACGTATACGCCTACATTTAGAAAGGCTACGTGTACGAGTATAACTTCTGAGTTATAATTCATCTAGTTTTACTCTAAGACGCACTGCGATGTGATGTCAATATGGAGGATGCAACAACACCATTTTCACATGTCGTCAATCATCTTATTTAACCAGTATCCAGCCGAACCCTTGCGCATATGTTTTAATTACTTTGATTTTCAACAAGTTTTTGACGATTATTGGTGTTATCTTTGCTAAGAAATGATGTATACGTTACACTGTAGATTAAGATGAGACTGTACCAGTGTGCAAGATCATCTTAGTCTATATCGCCGAACATGCTTGTAACAGTGCGAACAATATAATAATCAAATGAGACTGTACTAGTGTGCAAGATCATCTTAGTCTATATCGCCGAACATGCTTGTAACAGTGCGAACAATATAATAATCAAATGAGACGTTCCACGAGAAAACAATTATTATGGACTCTGCGCAGTCCGCGGAGGCTTATCCGGACCGAAACATTCCGTCTCAGGAGGATAGAGGTATAGAGTAATGATTCCTGAGACAGAAAATCCACAGGAGGCAAAAAGTGTCTGTTCGGGTTAGCCTGCGCAGCATGCTTAAGCTGATCCGGTCGATACTTTAGGCAGAGTACACAATGTTGGTTGCCTCGTCATTCGGCTCAAATGTTTTTTTGAATTCGGGTAAGGCTGGATATGGATTAAACAAGAAATATGTCTAGACATTGACGCCTTCATGGACACAATGCATGTCTAGAAAATCGATCATTTTGCTTGACGAATAACATTTGAAATGGTCTCGTACTATGATCCGGACACAAACTTTTGGCTGGTCTAAATATATACATATGTACAAATTAAACAATCGACCTGATGAATTGTTTATGCAAATAGGTCAAACTTCAAGAAGACAGAACTCGATACATACGCTCACTTGTAGCGGTGTTGAGAATGGACCAGTAGTACTGGTAGTTTACCCAGGAAACGCCGTGATATAACCGATTTACTTTAAAAGCGGTGTAAACACCAAACAATCAAATATAGCACAGTGGTGCTCACATTGTTAAACACTATTTTTATTTTTTAAGAACCGAAAACATGTCAATTGATCTGCCAAAATATTGTGTTCGGTGTATAACCATGAACAATGCCACAAGAAAACAGACAGTATGTACTGTACAGCAACATTACAGATCGGCCTTTCACTGTACCCATCGATAATTCAAGTTTCCATCGATAATTTGAATTGCTTCAAGGACTTTCTTAACGTTCTTGAAAGCATTTAGACACAATATGGAAAATATCTATATGCGTGAATTATTGAATGAAGTTGAAAACATTGTGGAAAAAGGAAACATTGCTCATCATCATTGCCACACTATCTGTAAATGATGTCTGCTGCAGATGCAACAAACTGCTTCTGCAAGTCGTAGAGGGTTAAGCCATGCCATTAGATCATCACATCTAATTGCCAGCTGGTTTTCTTGTGGGAGAGTTCAAATAAACATCTCGAGGGCTTGGCGTGAAACGGTTGTAACTAAAAACCTATTTTGAAAACATTGGTTAAGGGGCAATTTCGACCCCTTTGTGAACAATGCAAATTTAGGTGCCATTGCTCAGAACGAGCAATGGCGCCTAAATTTCCATTGTTTACCAAGAAAAATGTTTTAACGCTTATAAAGAATTTATAGCGAGGTGGTTAACCTTGGTAAAAAAAATACCAATTATTAGTTACAACCGTTTCACGCCAAGCCCTCGTTCTATTCTTCGCACACCATTATCATACATTGAGAAATCATCACCCTGTTTCTTTTTTAAGGCCGTATGGGGGCGACATTAGCTGGATCAACTCGTATGTATCGTTCATGAGATTAGCTGTTATCTGTAGAGAGGCATTGTTTCTGGCGCCCTCTTTGAAAACATTGTGGTAAAAGAACCAATGGCTCAATATTTCTGTTCAACTCTGTGTGAAATAAGCATACTTTCAATTACATTAAAATGTTTTCATAGTTTTGTCTTTATGATTTTAAAAGTCGTCTGCTGCAAATTTGCTGTATGTGGAAAAGGGTTAAGTTTACATTTATCAAGTAACGTTTCCCTCACATGTGCAACAGTGCATTTATTGTATAATGCTCTCATACAGATAATAGCTTTTCTTTTTAAGTGTTTTACAATTATTTATCAACTTATATCAAATGTCGAAATCGATGTCGTAGTTTACGTTTTTATTCTAGCAGTGATCGATAAATGCTAATTGATCGGTTTCATGCTATGATTGAGATGTATTTTCACTGAGCGAACACAAAAAATTGATTTGGTGTTCACGAATAAAACTATATCTCGGTTCTACATCTAAACATGCTTTGTTTTACCAGGGACACTATATTACGATATAGTGTCCCTATTGTGTTTTACTGATAATATATGAAGACGGATTATAGCCGTGGTAATTCATAACTTCACTGTTGCAAAAAGTGAGTTCCTCAGACTATAATCCATTGTTGTTTCTAGATATTCCACCTATTAGATTGTAATAAATGACATTTATCCACGGATGCGTTCGAATAGGCGTTGAAACCACTGCAACATTGTAGTCAAGCCTTTTATCAACGTGTTTCATGGGCTCCGGAAATTGGCATCAGTTGAAGAATATATTGAAGTTCGATAAGTATGCAGTTTGTCGCACTTAAATGAGATTAACATATTCGCAAATTAAATTTGTGTCAATTGTATGCGTAAAGATCATTCAGCATAAAATAAAAATAATTATTTTAAAAGTGTAATATATTTGGGCTCTGCGAAAGTCTATAAGAGAAAACTTTTATCGTTGGAAATTTTCAACATTATCATTAAACCTCTAAGTAGCGGATGTCTCTTTTAAAATGCGTTTTAAATACCCTGCCTACGTAGTTTTCTGAGCAATTTCACCTATTAGAAGCGAATCTTCCCTAGAACGGTAAACGACACCGTAGTTCCTTTCCAATGTGTAATATCAACCACCTCGAACGAAATGTGAAAAGATACCCTCGTTTACCCGGTCCCAACTGTCAGACCATTTTAAATAGTGGCATAACTATCACCAATCTGTCTGGAAAATTTCAAAACTCATTAGTGTAATTTCATCAAGTCGAAATTGCACTAAAATATTTAAGGCTGCACCAACTAAATACTTAAATAAATCACCGGTTGCTCAATCGTTTGCTTTGAAATTCCATATTCCTATGGTAACAAAATATTTTGATCACAGATGGTAAAGGACCTATATGTCTAAAGTAATATGTTCTACAATGTTATGTTAACCTCTCAGGTACACATTTTACTAAAATATGTCGAACGGTAAAGTTTCATCGCATGTCAAACTAATCCAGTTTATTCCCAATTGTTATTACAAATATAATTGAATTTTAATTAGCGGTCGGTAATGAAGTATACCAGACTTCAACATAGACCAAATGAGCCGTTCCAGGAGAACCAACATTATGGTCTCTGTGTAATGTATCGACTTAGATCAGCTTGCGCTAATCCGGGTCGACACATTCCGTTTCAGGGGGATAGATGCATAGATATATGATTCCTGAAACAGAAAATCAACGGGAGGCGAAAAGTGTCTGTCCTTGTAAGCCTGAGCGGCATGCTTAGGCTGATCCGGTCGATACTTTACGCAGAGTCCGCAATGTTGGTTTTTCTCGTGGAACGGGTCAAATGTAATTGAGAAATGTTATCAGAGAGTCTCGACGATGCCAAACTCACTTTAAAACTAAAGGTATGATGAACCCAACATGAAATAATACCTGTAATTTACCAATGAATGTGACCGGTAAAACGCCATTGTTCACTCGTTTCTGAAGTGATTTAATTAATTCATATTGAAATTGATCAGTATTCAGGTTTATTAAAAACTCACCTAGAAAGTGTAAACGTTTTTTAAATGTAAGCATGTATAACGCATATAGTTTTCCTCTTGTTGATACGGGTGAAATCTTTGGGTAACGCATGACCACACTAATATTTGCAACTTCCGAAAAAGAGCTGCTACAATTAATTTTTATCAAAATTTTAAAATAATATTTCGTGAAATTTACTGGATGAAAGCTTTCGACCGTATTATATACAAGAAAGCTAATTGTCTTTAATAAATCCCCTAAACAACAAATAATAAGACTACATACAAATTTAAGATCAGCACACAGCACACACTTTGCATTTATAAAGTCCATTATTGAATTTCTACAAAATGATTTGTCATACTCAGGATTAAAGTTATTAATGAACTACATGTACTTTTTATACACAGTGTGATCTGTGCGGCGAAACCTTCCAATCCAAATATGGAATGCGGTTGCCCGTTAAGGATAAGCATACTAACGGATTGGGTTTTCCTATGTGTGTGTCTTACAAAGTAATGACTGTTTAATCGTCCTTATTGTCTGTTATTTCTCCACCATGTTCACGGTAAATGTCAGTTATTATTTAAGATATATCCTTCTATTTTTTTCCCTTTAATATTTTTATGTCTGTGATGTTTTACTAGGTAGTGAACGATCTCTTATAATTGTCTTAAACAGATATATATATTCTTTATGAAAGTCTCATCTTTGTAAATGTTACATAATATAAAACAAAGTACACCAATACAGTTCATAAATAATTGTACAAAGCCATTCTAAAAAACAGAATTATAAGAGACTAAGACATCATCACATATACCTTCCTAGTCAATTAAAAATGTTGAAATTGATGTGATGCTTTTCCCGTCGGGGAATCATACATAAATTAATCAAATTGAATTAACTTAAGAAACAAAAGTGTATACATATCTAGCAAATATTACATTCGTCATATTGTATAACTTCAAACATGTCTGTATAATAGGAAAATATGAGTCGCGCCAAAGTCTGAATAATAAACAAATACTACTTATAAATTGATATTTAACTGGTAATTACACTATAAAATGGTTTTGCATTACATTCAGAATGTTTTTCAAGTCGCCGTATTATTCAATGATCAAGTTGCCGTTCTCCTTCCGACGCTTTCAAATATTTCATATATAATAATCAGTTTTACCATTTTTACAATAGAAATAAAAGTCATGAATCCTTAACAAGTTCACGAATGTGACTGTAAGCTATAGATATGTAATAATGGATATTCCGAAACAAAATATTATCTATAAAACAAATGTAAAAAATTATCATTGCTATCATTTTCTTATCGCTTCATCTAGAACCAAATTCCGGAGCCCTTGTTACACGGTGCTAATGAATAAAACCAAAGCGTGGATTTTAAGGTCAATTGTGTCAGTTTTGGCTTTTGTTGGAAGTTGTTTAGTTGTTGTTACGTGTAAACATTAATCATACCTTGAAATACGATTGCTTTCATCATAGAGTTCTAAAATCAATGTGTTCATATTTTGTAGACTTCTACATACTTAATTTGTAAAAACTGGTGGCCTTTAAGAAACATTCTATTTGACATTGTATACATGTATATCGTAATTATAACCAGAATTGCGTGTTAGTAGATAACAATCATAACAATTGATAAAGATGTTGAAGTAGAAATATATTAATACCAATCCTTGCCTTAGTGAAAAAATAAACCATGTTCTGACGTACCATTTTAAGCTTCAGATTTGTTATCTTAGAATACACGATACTGTTTAAATGACGATTATTGACATTCTGTAACGGTTATGGCTAGTATACATGTAACTGTAACGTTTCTGTAAAAGTATACAAACTGTTGAATCAACAAGACGCATTAAGTCCATCAATCCCTACATGCAGTTTGGTGATATATTGTACAAGTCATCACTGTTTCAGTGCTAGTCTGTTAAGCTTTTCTTTAGTTGTGTTTTCTTGTTGCACGAATACACCTTCTTCAATACTTCAGCATAAGTTGCCAATGAATAAAATATACCTTCGTTTCTAATCCAAAGACAGGCGTACATTCAGGTATACCTACCAGAACAGTTGCTTGTAGTTTTTTCGTCGAATCCACAAATCAAATAACATCTCTTTACTAATACACGGTCAAGTGCTAGGTGTGTTTGGACACTATGATACACGCCATATTAGAGTCTGACAACAGTGGCAGTTCTATTCCAGCTTAGTGTGTATCTCTCTTACTAAACTGTTACGTAGCACGTGTTGTTTCAATCTTGTGTCTACAATAAAACAGCAATATTTAAACTGTGCAATTCATCAATTAATGCTTCCCCTCATGCATATGTACTATGATCCATATACAGTAGGTGACTTTTTAAAACATAGTGGCGAAATGAGATACTGCTCACAATGAGCAATTTCTCTGTCTAACAGACTATTTACAGCTCAATTAAAAAAATAAACTTTTATTTTCAGATATTTTTACTTTTATTGTAAGAAGTTTACGAATTTATATAAGATGTCTTTATGTCAGAAAGGTCTTGTTTTAACAAAAGAAGGGTTAGTTAATATCAATGAATTAGGAATATATTTTTCAATGAATAGATTTGTCTGAAATTTGTTTTTTTTCCAGTTCAATAGCTGTTTATTCCAGAACTCTATATAACGTTGATAGTTCATGTTCCCAAATCCTTATTTGATCCGAACACATATGTTGTAGGTTCTCAAAAATATCGTCTCTGTGCGACGTTTCTTTTGAGTACCAAACGACATATGGTTCGTTTCTTTCATAAGAAATTAACGCCCCGTTATCTGGACAACTGGAACACACCGTCTTATGAATAAATTATTTTTGATATGCAGTTTGGACGATGAGAGGTAAGATACATTCCTAATTACCATTGCTTTATAGAGTCATTAGTTTTTTTTATGTAATTATTATAATTTCAATTACTGTTTTTGAAACTTAACTTGACGTTATGGTAAATACATTACTTGCACTTATCATACAGTGTTACATTAAACATATATACGTAAAATACAAACAGCAACATAGTTTAAGTTTTCTTTCTTGTAATACATCCTTCATAGCCGTGAAATGTTGTTGCAACAACAACAATAACAACAATCTCATTAAAACCAGACATAATCTTCGCTCGCTCGTATATAGATATGATGACTGTCCAATATATGTTGGCTCTGATTGACCTTTGCGTCAGCCAATCAAATTGACGCAAACAAATGTTTCGGTATAAGACACGTTAGATAACCCATATAAGTATACAATAAAGAGAGGCGGTGATTGTTGAGTGTTCCGATTAAATAGCACAGGCACTGGTTGTATATTGCGATTTCATTGGACATGAAAACCGATCATCTGCCCACGTGTATTTAAATGTAAAAGGTCAATTCGAAACGACCTATCCTGCGATATAGTCAGATCAAATATACGTATCTAGCGAAGTATTTTGGTCTGATTGTAATGAGATTGCTATAGCAACGGAGTAATATCTCAAACGATTCAATATGCGATATATTTTTCAATCTTCTTGTCTCATAGATATTCTGAATATTTAGGTTTAAAAATGCCATTTTGCATAAAGTTCAATCGGTTCCTACATTACATAGGTTAAGAGTTGATATTTGAGATACATATGAATTGGGTTAATGAATTTTCAATTGAGGTTTGAGAAACAACAGTTTGTTTTATCACAATTTGTTCATTATTTTTACACATTTGGTTTTATATAAGTATCCGTTTATCTATTAATTAACCGCTTATTACATATATTCGAACCACGTTCTTGTCGAATCTCCCTAAAAGGTAGATTTTTCGCACGTAATGTTGTCAGTTTTCACGGCAAATTACCAAACCATACTGTCATGGTTTTTTTTTGTGAATTCTTTTTTTGTTGCATTGTTTATTGAACGCAGTCCATCTTTTTCAGATGTTTACATGATTTTATACACAAGTTTAAAACTGTTAACGGTTTTTTAAAGAGCTTTATGGGATTGATATGTTAGTCTTTATATGCTTTTCCGTCTTTGCTTATTTAAAAAATATTGTTAAATGCCAAGAGATTTTCATCTAAAGTAGTTGGCTTTGATTTTTGATAATGACGTGTTACACGCCTGTCTGTCGTGGTTGCTGTGTGTATTGTTTTTATCGTATCGCATGTAAACATTTCTCTTTCCCACCTGCAGACGCAGTTTGAAGCAAAAAGAAGCAGACGACTTTTGAAAACATTGTGGCCAAAGGTTTTGCCACAATGTTTACCACTTTAAGTCATAGGTTATCCATTCAATTATAGAGATTTTCTATTTTTTGACAAAATATGTTCAAAGTCGTCTGCTGCAGATTTGTTGTATGAGGGAAATGGTTAATGAGAATCGTAACTACGTTTTAATTTCGAGAGGAATGGTGGAGTTTTTATTACTTTTTAGAGAACTGGATATGTACTTGTAGATACCCGTATCATTCAAACGTAAATGATAAGTTTGATAAGTTTAATGTCAATTCCTTTAGCCTTACGACCCATGAGGATACACTAGTATATACTCACTGCTGACTGACAGTTACACAACAGAGAAAACAAACTAAAAGAGAAATACATATACATTTATGGTGGAGATATTGTATAAATGCACGAGGCGCTTATCACATCTGAATAATAGCATCATGAATGTTCATGTCTTATTGAAAAGGAGGCTCGTGAATATTCATGAATATTCTTTGAGTAATGTTTATGAAATTACTGTATGCATAAGGCGTTGTTTTCGGCGTCGGAAAGAACTCCCTTTGGAAATCAAGATACTGAAATATATGCAAATTACCGATTTCTTAGTTATGTTATAGTTTTACGTGTATTATTTATTGTACATTTTCCTTTTGTAGTGGTTGCCATGTACGTTAGCGGAATATTTGAATTTAATATTTGTTAACTTTTAAAATGATTGATATGAGCCTGTCCTTGAAAAAAAGGCAAACATTGGCATTGAGCAGTGTAAGTTATTGGCATTGAGCAGTGTAAGTTATTGGCATTGAGCAGTGTAAGTTATTGGCGTTGAGCAGTGTAAGTTATTGGCATTGAGCAGTGTAAGTTATTGGCATTGAGCAGTGTAAGTTATTGGCATTGAGCAGTGTAAGTTATTGGCATTGAGCAGTGTAAGTTATTGGCATTGAGCAGTGTAAGTTATTGGCATTGAGCAGTGTAAGTTATTGGCGTTGAGCAGTGTAAGTTATTGGCGTTGAGCAGTGTAAGTTATTGGCATTGAGCAGTGTAAGTTATTGGCATTGAGCAGTGTAAGTTATTGGCATTGAGCAGTGTAAGTTATTGGCATTGAGCAGTGTAAGTTATTGGCATTGAGCAGTGTAAGTTATTGGCATTGAGCAGTGTAAGTTATTGGCATTGAGCAGTGTAAGTTATTGGCATTGAGCAGTGTAAGTTATTGGCATTGAGCAGTGTAAGTTATTGGCATTGAGCAGTGTAAGTTATTGGCATTGAGCAGTGTAAGTTATTGGCATTGAGCAGTGTAAGTTATTGGCATTGAGCAGTGTAAGTTATTGGCATTGAGCAGTGTAAGTTATTGGCATTGAGCAGTGTAAGTTATTGGCATTGAGCAGTGTAAGTTATTGGCATTGAGCAGTGTAAGTTATTGGCATTGAGCAGTGTAAGTTATTGGCATTGAGCAGTGTAAGTTATTGGCATTGAGCAGTGTAAGTTATTGGCATTGAGCAGTGTAAGTTATTGGCATTGAGCAGTGTAAGTTATTGGCATTGAGCTGTGTAAGTTATTGGCATTGAGCAGTGTAAGTTATTGGCATTGAGCAGTGTAAGTTATTGGCATTGAGCAGTGTAAGTTATTGGCATTGAGCAGTGTAAGTTATTGGCATTGAGCAGTGTAAGTTATTGGCATTGAGCAGTGTAAGTTATTGGCATTGAGCAGTGTAAGTTATTGGCATTGAGCAGTGTAAGTTATTGGCATTGAGCAGTGTAAGTTATTGGCATTGAGCAGTGTAAGTTATTGGCATTGAGCAGTGTAAGTTATTGGCATTGAGCAGTGTAAGTTATTGGCATTGAGCAGTGTAAGTTATTGGCATTGAGCAGTGTAAGTTATTGGCATTGAGCAGTGTAAGTTATTGGCATTGAGCAGTGTAAGTTATTGGCATTGAGCAGTGTAAGTTATTGGCATTGAGCAGTGTAAGTTATTGGCATTGAGCAGTGTAAGTTATTGGCATTGAGCAGTGTAAGTTATTGGCATTGAGCAGTGTAAGTTATTGGCATTGAGCAGTGTAAGTTCAAACATTGGCATTGAGCAGTGTAAGTTATTGGCATTGAGCAGTGTAAGTTCAAACATTGGCATTGAGCAGTGTAAGTTATTGGCATTGAGCAGTGTAAGTTCAACTCAGCATGTCCAATTATCAGTTTTATCAGGATCTGTACGCGATGACAGAAACTTCTTACAATCGTATTGAAGTAAGATGTGAACAGTGTGCATCTTGGATCAGACTGTGCGGATTCACAGCTTACTCTGGATTTCAACTGTTAAAAAAAAGCTAACTAGTACCTGTTCCCAAGCATGGGCTCAGATAAGGTTCAGTGACTAATTGGTGACATATCAGTGACCTTTCAGTCAAAATGCTCTGACAGTTCTAGGTAATTGATTACCTCTAGTTGTGTCTAAGTCTGGAGTTAGCTGCCCCTACCATTACTTAACCCTTGCCCTCTGCAGCAGACGACTTTGAACATCTTTTGTAAAAAAATAGAAAATCTCTATAATTGAATGGATAACCTATGACTCAAAGTGGAATACATTGTTGCAAAAGGAGAAATTGCTCGTTTTGAGAAATTTCTTTTTTTGTCACTATGTTTTCAAAAAGTCGTCTGCTGCAGAGGCGTCAGAAAGCGTCTATATGAGGGCAAAGGTTAACCGGGTCAGACATACACCAACAATGGCGGGGTCCTTTGGACATGCTGCACAAGCCAAATGCTATTGGGACCACCTTTTTGTCAACCTAACTGATTACATCTTTCGATCACAGAAAGTTTGTTCCATATGTATATATTGATTGCAAACGTCATACGTCATGCGGTATGGGTCCGTTATATATCTTACAAATATAATTTGTAAAATTCATCAATTTACTATATATGAGTTGACGATATATAAGGGAAGGTGACACATCTGGTCGCCATTGTTGGTTCATGCTAGGCGTACTGATTTACTATATAGAACGCCGAGTACCAGACCCCATTGTTGGTTCATGCTAGGCGTACTGATTTACTATATAGAACGCCGAGTACCAGACTCCATTGTTGGTTCATGCTAGGCGTACTGATTTACTATATAGAACGCCGAGTACCAGACTCCATTGTTGGTTCATGCTAGGCGTACTGATTTATTATATAGAACGCCGAGTACCAGACTCAATTGTTGGTTCATGCTAGGCGTACTGATTTACTATATAGAACGCCGGGTACCATACTAAGTGTGTATATCAATATATATATATATGAGCTGTCCCGCGAGAAAACCAACAGTATGGCCTCTACGTAATGTATCGACCCAGATAAGCCTGCGCAGTCAGTGCAGACTGATCCGGGCCGACGCATTCCGTCTCAGGAGGATAGAGTTATGGAGTAATGATTCCTGAAACATAAAATCTACAGGTGGCGAAAAGTGTCTGTCCGGGTTAGCCTGTGAGGAATGCTTAGGCTGATCCGGGTTGATACATTACGGAGAGTCCACAATGTTGGTTTTCTCGCGGGACGGCTCATTTTGTAGTTACCACGGCTGATCGACTACACCAATGCTCGCCAAATAATTAATTCTGCACGGCGAGCGTAAATGAAATCAAAAGTCTTTCTGATCGACAACTGATATGCAATGCATATGGTATAGACTTGGTAAAAGAGTAGCTTTGCCTTGTTTCGTAAACAATTAAATATGGTTAGTTATTTATGATAACATAGAGATCATCCAAAGATGTGTGTCCATATTTTAGTATCATTTTTTTTTCTTTCATTTCTTCTCTCTTTAATTTTCCCACTTCCGTCCACTGGCTGCATGTTCAATCCAGTCCCCTCCTACACGGTAGTAATACTTTATATCGTTTTTTAGTTCACTTAGTGATGAACGGAAGATCTGCTTAAAACGAGACGTTCCAAGCTATCCGAAGGTAAAATTCAAACACAAGTTTATATGCCGTGCTCAATCTTGAAATAGTGTTCATTTATATAATTGGACAGGGCAGGGGAGGGGAAACCCGGCTAATAAAAAAAAATGACACATCTGGTCGTGTGACCTTTGGGTAACCAATTTGAAATGTTAGGGTTTGTTTCTTTTTTTCTTTTTTGTTGGGGGGGGGGGGGGGGGGGGGGGGGGTTCAATTACAGTACGTACAGTACGGTATGACTAAAACAGTTAACGCATTCAGTGCACTCATTCGACAATTTTTTTTCTCAACCCCACTTATGAAGCAAACGCAAATCTTAAAGACTTCGATTTCACGTAAAAATGCGTGTACCCTGACTGAGGTTTCTAGAGGTTGATAATAGCCTTTTTTTTAAAATGAACATATTTTCATAATTGAGCACTTCATATTGACTATTCCCCTAAGCCGCCGCACTCACATGTAAATTTGAGTTTTGTCAAACAATCAAGGTGCATTTCAAAACGTGTCTGGATCTGATTGGGATTGCTTTTTATCATAAAAGTCAAGTGAGAGTCTTCAGTTTTCACATATAGATTCAAGCCATGGACACGTATCTTCAGGAAGTACAGCTCGAAGTACAGCCTACTTTATATGTAGAAGAATATACTATGATACAAATATAATCACATTATTATTCAATGGGTTCTTTGTTTTGACCTCGTTTTAGAATCTAAATTGACAAAACTTGTCAAGACGTTTCAAAAACACAAAAAAAAATTGAAAATGTTCGCTAGCTGTGGCTATGTGAGAATATAATTTAAAGATACTTTTCAAACGTTTTAAATGTTCTGTATTTGAATGAAAGCATGGTTTTATTCAAATGCCAACATTGAAAATTATCATCTACAATCTATATACGTCACAGACTAGGTAAGATAGAGTAAATCTATTTCACATTACCGAAATAACCCTATGATGTGGGTATCCAGACGACTCGGCTCAATGAGACGATTATTTTGAGTACGAATAATATGAAATATGTCTCTTCGAGAGTCCTTAAGGATTACAAAACAAAACCACGAACGCACTTTCTATACGAATCTGAAATGAATCAGGACCTAGTTTGTTTGACACACTCAATTGTAGTTGGCACTTTTCCCATGTAACACACCCTACACACCCTGCTACACGCACATTTCCCATTTACGCTTTATTTTTATTTCAATATTGGTGCCTGTTTCACATCGTATTTGTGTTCCTTTGATACTGTATCATGTGATGATTAATCAGCTGTTATGGTTGAGTATTGTTAACCCTTTCCCTCATATAGACGCTTTCTGACGCCTCTGCAGCAGACAGCTTTTTTTAAAACATAGCGGCAAAAGAAGAAATTGCACAAAACGTGCAATTTCTCCTTTTGCCACAATGTTTTCCACTTTTTGTCATAGGTTATCCATTCAATTATGGAAATTTTCTCTGTTTTGACAAAATACGTTCAAAGTCGTCTGCTGCAGAATTGTCGTATGAGGGAAAGGGTTAAACTTTTGCATGGCTAATATGCAATTTGGCATTTCTGAAAAATGCAGGTTCGGATCAGCCAGTACTTCTGCTCAGTCTTATTAAAATCTACACAAGTTGACGCTTCTAACAAGCATATGTAAATACTATGAGATCTTGATAAGACTATGGGGATGCACAGGCTGATCTACATCTACATTGTTCACAAAAGTAAACGTGAACATTTTCCCATGGAATTTTTGCATGTATTGCATAATGATCAATTAATGTTGAATGCTATAGTAAGTTTTTATAAAGTAGATATCCTATATATACATCATTTCCAGGTAAGTATTTGATCAAACCGTCCTTGATCATTTGTCTACAATAATTTAAATCTACACTATCGTTTCTTTTAGGTTTTAATATGAACGCTTATCTGCGAGAAACGACCGCAGTATTTGCGAGCAGTGCAGATCAAGATATTTAAGCGCATTCGTGCAGTTCGATCTTAATCTGCACTTTTTGACATTTAGCCAAAGATGCTTTCAAGAAATGTATGTAAAGCAGTATCTTTTTTCGGATCCTAAACGTGATTACTTATGCTGGTCTTTGTTCTCACACTTGTACAAAAAACTTTAAGGTTGGTATTCTTTGACCCCCATTCAAATTGTATATTGACCGCCTCAGTTGTGCAAGGATTGAGCATCAATGCGAATGTGGTTGGTCGCATGTTAGATCCCCGGTCGGGTCCTACCAAAGACTTTAAAAATGATAGTACGTTGGTTTGCTCTCCTTGCCGCTCAGGATTTGGGGATTAGAACTCACCGGTCTCGGGATAAAAAGAACCAGTAATACTAGTAATTTACTTAAGAAACACCGTGATATAACTGAAACAGATAATACACACGACGTTAAACACAAAACAAGCAAACACACATATAATAAATATATGTACAGTAAGCATTCGCGCGTCTAGCAAACAAAGATTTATGGCGACTAAAATATGCATTAGACGTATACCATTAGGGTTACGCTTGAATGTATTTGTCAAAAGATACATCTCGAGCTAACTTACAAATAGGCAGACAATGAAGGCTCCGGTAAGACTGTGCAGGCTCGCCTGAGCCTTCACTGTTCGCACAGGCAATATGATTTAAAATCGTCAGAAGTTGTCCAGATACCATTTATAAGACGCCTAGTGCGTTTTCGAATTTGCTGTCTCGCCAATTTGGTACCACTTATGTATGGTACATAGGCTTGAATGCCGCATGGTGTTGTGTTATGAGTTAGACATAAAGTTTTTTTGTCATAAATTGCATCTAGGTATATAATTACAAGTAGGCGGATAGTGACGGCTTGGTTATACTCTGTGTTTGTCCAGGTTCGACCGCGTCTTCACAGTTCACCTGCGTCTTCATATAGTTAGGATACGCATTTAAGGCCGCAAATAGAATGAAGCAGCTCATATGTATTATTTATGAATCTACATATATGCTGATATTCATCTGTGCTGATAGAAACCTTTGTTTCAAGTTTGAATACATGTAAATCGATAAGTTTGCTACATAAAGCTTTGCATTATAACGTTCCGTGCGACATTTACCTTCCACAATTATATAAAGAAACATACAATGCGTTTAAAAATAACACGGCTGTATCTAAAAATGGTAAAACGTGCTTATTTTAAGTCAGACATTTAAATGTTACCTCTTTATCTACATGAAATACAATCTCCTGAAAAGGGACATATTTCATATTGATAAATCTGTAGTTTACATCTTAAACCTCTGTTGTGATATACAAACGAATCGTCTTCATGGAGAATCAAAACAAGGAACGTAATCAATATTCTTAAATCCGTATTGTACTTTCGGATTATGATGCGGCACTCAAAAGAATCGTACCACTAAGACTATTGAAGACTATTTAACATACAGCTTAATAAGTTAAAAAAACAAAAACAAAAAAATATTTATTGGAATTATGATGGTCATTGGCACATAATTCAAAATATTCTATTTATACGGGTGGGAATGACGTCCATAACACATGTCGTTAACATAAAGAAATGATACTAATTGCAGCAGAACTGTCGATTTGAAACAACGTTTAAAAGTAAGTCGTGTTAATTAGTCGCCGGGCAGAAGCCCGCGACTTCTATTTTTAATAGGTTTTCGGAAATCACATGGGAGGGGGGGTTATTATTAGATTTTTTTTTTTTAAATGTCTTGAACATATATTACAATTGCGTTTGTTTAAAAACACTAAGTTATGACACATTTAAAATGAAATAAATATTCCAATGTTTTAAGTATGTACAGTTTCTTTATTTTGACTTGCATTTACGTTTTTGTGTTTTATTTACGAAGACAAAACAGTCCCTATTAGCTAGACTGCGATACTTTATTTTCATAAACTATGTAATCAAAAGGCGATAACTACCAACCTTTACGTCGCACAGTCTAATTTGTTTACATACGCGCATCTGCTTGCAGAAGACTATCGATATGACAATCACTTCGAATTCTCCTTTTAATAGATAAGTATCAACATAAACTGGTAACAGAAACAAAAATAAGAAATATTTTGTGAAAATATGTCTCAAATATAAGCCTGTTTATCGGTCGTGAACGTCGAAACGCCTTTTCCTCATTTTGTGACCTAGTTTCATAATGCCAAAATGTAAACAAAGCGAAGTAACCGGAAGTAAAATGTAAACTTAGACTTGTTTATGCAGACAAAAAATGTCGCACGACGAATTGATTTCTTAAACGTCACGAAACGAGTGCATGGGTCGAATGTAGGAGAAAGAAAGATAATATAGAAATGCTTTTTTCACTCGAATGCAGTGGAATAAAACATGCACTAAAGCTTTGCCTGATTTTTTATTCACTGTCTTCGATGTCTGACACTACGCCTCGATTTGACACACGAGGGTCAACATTTCGAAAGAATGCTCAAACACCTTATAACAGATAGATAGCTAATATTACACACTTGAATGATTAAATATATGTGATTATAAATGTTTATTTGGCTTGAAACAAATTAAGAGAAGAACAAACTCTGATAAACAATAGATTTAGAAATAAAGAAAATCTGCTTTTTCGCACCCAATTAATTTCATACTTGCCACCTATTAAATAGTAATGGGACTCGCAATTGGCATTTCTCTTGCGCCAAACATATATTGTATGCATCAACGATTTAGATAAACAATTTAGCTGATATGTTGTTTCAAGTGTGGTCTACTTTTTAAACATATGAGGATAAATTTTAACATCTGTGAAATATTTATTATAATTATTATTAAAAAGGAGGAAGTTCATGTCTTCAGCAATTTAACCGTTTTCTCAATGTTTTAAGCGTTTAAAGGTTTTCATTGTTGCTTCAGACATGGAAAGGGTTTAATAGCTTTTTATTGCATGAAGATTTAAATCCCAAAATGTATTAATTTGTTGTGGTTTTATTGACAAATACAAAACATCAAAAATCCTGACCAAAAGAAATCCTGAAATGTGTAGATCTATGTGGAATTTCAAAAATCCTGGAATTAGTCCTTATGAAAACATTATGTGTATCTTTAGACTAATGAAAGTCAAGAATACATGTGTGTTAAAAAATAAATCAATGCAGTCTTTTCCGGCGACATTGATGCCTTGCATCAACTTTCTCTTGTATTCTATTTATACGGGTGGGAATGACGTCCATAACACTTTTCGTTAACATAAAGAAATGATACTAATTGCAGCAGAACTGTCGATTTGAAACAACGTTTAAAAGTAAGTCGTGTTAATATTCTATTTATACGGGTGGGAATGACGTCCATAACACATGTCGTTAACATAACGAAATGATACTAATTGTGCCGGAACTGTCGATTTGAAACAACGTTTAAAAGTAAGTCCTGTTAGTGCCGCCTGTATACAATTGAATCATTCTTATTTTATTTACCATTCGGCAATAATAATATTACACACATACGAACTGCATATTGAACAATATGGTGTTCACATATGTAAACAATACAGGCATACTTGTATTCGATGACTATTATTATGATGGCAATTTTCGATGCCAATTTTGTGGTTCGACCCGAGCTATTCTATTCGTATGCAACATGTATTGCATGTCAATAAAAAGATCCATTTGCGAAATTGCAAACCCGTTTATGTCCAGACACAGTATCTATTCCCTGATCCTCACAGAGTTATTTGGAAAATACTTAAAAAGACAGTAAGTTGCCTTTTGGTTGGTCATCATAAGGCGTACCTTAAACATATACTCCAACATCAATAATGATGTATTGGAGCACCCCTAGAAGTGCCCCAGAACTCTTGTAGTATTATTAGTCGCCGGGTAGAAGCCCGCGACTTCTATTTTTAATAGGTTTTCGGAAATGACATGGGAGGAGGGGTTATTTTTAGATTTTTAGAAGTTATGACACATCTAAAATGAAATAAATATTCCGATGTTTTAAGTATGTGCAGTTTCTTTATTTTGACTGGCATTTACGTTTTTGTGTTTTATTTACGAAGACAAAACAGTCCCTATTAGCAAGACTGAGATACTTTATTTTAATAAACTATGTAATCAAAAGGCGATAACTACAAACCTTTACGTCGCACAGTCTAATTTGTTTACATACGCGCACCTGCTTGCAGCAGACTATCGATATGAAAATCACGTCGAATTCTCCTTTTAATAGATAAGTATCAACATAAACTGGTAACAGAAACAAAAATAAGAAATATTTTGCGAAAATATGTCTCAAATATAAGCCTGTTTATCGGTCATGAACGTCGAAACGCCTTTTTCTCAGTTCGTGACCTAGTTTCATATTGCCAAAATGTAAAGCAAGTAACCGGAAGTAAAATGTAAACTTAGAAAAGTGACTTGTTTATGCAGACAAAAAATGTCGCACGACAATTGATTTCTTAAACGTCACGAAACGAGTGCATGGGTCGAATGTAGGAGAAAGAAAGATAATATAGAAATGCTTTTTTCTCTCTCGAATGCATTGGAATAAAACATGCACTAAAGCTTTGCCTGATTTTTTATTCACTTTTCGATGTTTGACACTACGACTCGATCTTGACACGAGGGTCAACATTTCGAAAGAATGCTCAAACACCTTATTACAGATAGATAGCTAATATTACACACTTAAATTATTAAATATATGCGATATTAAATGTTTATTTGGCTTGAAACAAATTAAGAGAAGAACAAACTCTGATAAACAATAGATTTAGAAATAAAGAAAATCTGCTATTTCGCACCCAATTCATTTCATACTTGCCACCTATTAAATATGGGACTCGCAACTGGCATTTCTCTTGCGCCAAACATATACTGTATGCATCAACGATTTAGATAAACAATTTAGCTGATATGTTGTTTCAAGTGTGATCTACTTTTTAAACATATGAGGATGAATTTTAACATCTGTGAAATATTTATTATAATTATTATTAAAAAGGAGGAAGTTCATGTCTTCAGCAATTTAACCGTTTTCTCAATGTTTTAAGCGTTTAAAGGTTTTCATTATTGCTTCAGACATGGAAAGGGTTTAATACCTTTTTATTGCATGTAGATTTAAAGCCCAAAATGTATTTGTTGTGGTTTTATTGACAAATACAAAACATCCAAAATCCTGACCAAAAGAAATCCTGAAATTTGTAGATCTATGTGGAATTTCAAAAATCCTGGAATTAGTCCTTATGAAAACATTATGTGTATGTTTAGACTAATGAAAGTCAAGAATACATGTGTGTTAAAAAATAAATCAATGCAGTCGTTTTCGGCAACAACTTTCTCTTGTATATCATATAAACAGAGTCTGGCGAATGTGGGTATTTCTGTAAATGCGTCGATCATCCAGACGTAACTTTGATTATAAAAAAAATCTCACCGAAGACTTCTTTTTCGTTTATTTTATTGAGTTTTACCCCGTTTCAACATAAGTTCAGTTATATAATATAACAGTAACCTAATTCATAATCCATGGGTAAACAGACTAGTGCTAAGCTAGATAATGTGTCTAACCCAAGGGCACTCCACCGCGACCGCCGCGACATGGGACCGAACCTGGGACACCCAGCCCCAAAACCCCGGCGTTAACCATTCAATCTTGGTGGATTCCTTTCACTTTTCGAGACGAATAATTGAGCCATGGTTATGAATAATAGACAACAGTTCTTAAATTATATCTTAGCCGCCTAATCACCTACCCAAGTGTCTCCTATCTATCGCATACATGTACTCGACACAACATATACTCCTTACAACTGACTGCTTTTCCTATTGGTGGAAGACGAATGACGCCTGTAACAGGGACTTTTGTCATGCGTCGGAAAGAATGTTGGCCGAACTGAGGTTCGAACATTCAACCGATCGATTGACAGCCCGCGACGCAACCGACTGATCGTCGCATATGTTCGGTAAGACATCTAAACAAATATATTATAGTCAAATTGATCACGGCACCAATACACTTAACGAACATAAGCTATGCTGATGGTGTTTACGCAATATGTCAGTAATATGCCGTTAATTTTTGGAGAATATGTACTATTTGGTACAGGTGTAGCGTGAAATTCTAAGGATCGTGAAAAACAGGAGATTATGTGTTGATCAGTCTTGATATTATCGCAAAAAAACATCCGTTTCACTTTATAAAGTCCTTCATATGACATCACCTGGGACCGAACCAGTGTCTTGTGCCCAAAAGGCAAACGTACCACTGCAAGACGGGGTGGCTTATATCCAGGCAGTGAAAACAGTATCAGATACATATGTTAGATAATTATTTAATCTTCTTTTAAATACATGTATATTGAACCATTGAGCCACAATAGCTCTTTTGGTTATATTGAAGGCTATTAATCACAACACCGTTAGCTTGAATCCCTGCTCGGCCAATGATTTTTTTCAATTAATGACAAAAGTAACCCTGACAAGCGTTAATCTCCAATTAACCAATCGGTATTATATAGATTTGTTATGACAGTCTCTCACGTCAAACAATATTCCTAGGTAATTGGATCAGGTGCAAAATCGGCTGATAGCACTAATAGAGTTTATCGTTAAATCTTTTTATACGGGGAACTGGACCCCGATTGGTTATTGCAGGCGTATCATAAACATAATATAGAATAATATCCGTGCCAATGACAAAGCCGCATTGCAATTAAGGATCTTCTAATATGTGTATACAGTGAAGACACTGATGAACCTTTGCATGCACATATTCTCAGCTGTGAAAACCTTCTAGTCTAATGCCGTTACCATCATTACAAACATTTTAAATCTCTGCTCAATACTGAAAGATATCTGTTAATTGACATGCCATTTAAATATAGAAAAGCTCTTGCTAAATTTCGTTGCTCGAACCACAAATTTGGCATCGCGACTGGTCGTCACAAGAATATGCATTTATTGTTCTCCAAAGGTAAAACAATAACATTGTTGAAAGCGAATTTCATGAGTTATTTCACTGCCAAAAAGTTTGATCAATTACGAACTGTATTGTTATTTGATTGGTATGTAGGCGACACTAACATTGATGACTTTTATACGTTGCTTCAAAATGACAATCCTGATGTAACAAAAAAATTCATATGTCATCTATATGATAATGGAAACATGATAAAGACATCATTCTCAGCTCTATAATATTTGATATATAAATGATTTGTACTATGGGCAGGTGGCCTAATCAATTTCAATTAAATTTTTGTCATTGTCATTGTCAGTGAGGGCTATCAATCAAGACATCGTTAGCTCGAACCCCTGCTCGGCCATTGATTATTTTCGATTAATGACAAAAGTAACTCTGACAAGCGTCATTCGGCTTCCACAAATTAACTTAGATAAGTCAAAAATGTATGCATGTCAAAGTAGCCAATTGCTTGGGAAGAATCTTTTGTGGTTACTGGTGCGAGGAAACCAGGAAAGACTTGGTGAGGTGAACTGGTCGCCGTGATATAGCTGAAAAACTGTTAGAAACGACGTTAAAATCCAATTAACCAATCAATAATAATATAGATTTGTTATGACAGTCGCACATGTCAAACAATATTCATAGGTAATTGGATCAGATGCAAAATCGGCTGTTAGGAATGATAAAGTATACCGTTGAGTCTTTTCATACGGGGAACTTGAACCCGATTGGTTATTAGCGCGTATAATAAACATAATATAAAATAATATCCGTGCCAAAAGTTCAATGACAAAGTCGATTATTTTTTTATTAAGGATCTTCTTTTTTGTGTATACAGTGAAGACACTGATGAACCTTTTTATGCACATATACTCAGCTGTGTAACCCTTTTAGTCTAATGGCAGTGTCAGAATTCAGAATTGGCTCACCGTTGTAGTGTTCTAGTGGTTACAGTATCCGCCTAGGAATGCGTTCGATCCAAGGTTGGTCAAATTCAATAATGGTAGTAATGAATTCCCTCTTTGGCGTTCAGGATTGCGGGATTTGCATTACAACTTATGTATCAATAGCGCTTGTAGTTATTTACATAGAAAACAACGTGATCAAAACTGGAATATTGTTGAAAGCGGATTGAAATACTTTTCAAAACATCCCTCAAGTAAATTGTTTATCTAAAGAGCATCACTGTCAATAATTGCGTTTCTTTCGGCCGTTCAGGTATATAAGATTACATACTTGAATATAAGATTACATAATTAACTCGCATATGTCATCTTGTCGTTAAGTTGATGTAGTACACATTTATAGTGCTCAGTGTATTATCCTCTTCGATCCGGTTGGAGCATAAACATAATAAGTAGGCTACACTATTTTATAATTCAACATTGTTCTTGGCCATCACTTCATACTATCCCAATGTTATTATATTTTCTCTCCGTTAAGTTTCTGCTTTTTAATCCAAGATGATCTTTGGTCGACGTAAATAGAAAGGTCATACAATGTGAATTACATTTTGTGTCACTATAGGTATTATATATCGTATCATAACTCATATCTTATTGTAACTAGGTCATATGGCTTAAAGCAGATTAAGAAACGAGAAATCCCTAATTTTCGCAAGGTAACTATCGGTTGGGTGATTCCATGTTGCAGATTATATACGTTCTATGTTTATCTCTAGCTATCAGATGATCAGTGTGAAGGAAAGGGGACATCTTATCATAAATAGTATCCCTACAGTATGTAGCAATGGCTATTATCTCCATTGAACATTCTCCAAAGCAGATAGGTCAATCCTTGAAATAGTGTATTGATAACTGTTGCGTCTGTTTATCGGTAACTCATCTGCCAATCACATAACAGCTTTGGAATATCAGTTAAGTAGTTGTCTATTTAGATACTCGAAACAGGTGATATGGGGTAGGAACTCAGAGTTTGATGATGTTATTTTTAGATGCGCTGTGTTCAAGCTAACGTACATGTATTATTATTACTTTACACCATCATTAGATAAGCATTGCTATGTAAACGAGCCAATTGAATGTTTGCATAACATCTGCCTGAAAAAGGTATTTGCATACACCTTTCTTATTTACATATTAAAAATAACAAATTGCCCTTTTCTTTTTACACCGGTTTAGTTAAAAAAAAATTGTTTAAGATTTTAGTGTTTTGTCAGAAGCTTCAGAACTTCATGAGGTGTAAACTGCCAGTGACAATTATGGTCAGTTTATCGAACAGTATTGTCCATTTTGAATATCAGGTTAAGAAATATCCACGGAAATATTTATTATGTTTATCGCTACATTGTTATATAATTATTTCATATTGCATACTACTAGTCTTCCCCCTCGACTACACTCAACTCCACTCCACTTCAGTTCAATCCAATCCAATTTTTTTCAGCTCCATTAAAATAACTACCAATTCATCGATCCATCCACCATGCCCATCATTCCATCCATGCATGCATCTATCCTTCCAACCAAATTCACCTACCCACACACCAGTTCCCGGAGGAAAACCCGTTTGAGACAGATTACTTCAACTTGGAAGAGTATTGACAGTTCAAAGTCACATATCGCGTGTCGCATTTCGCTTAAGTTGCCATCATGTAAACGTACGACGTAACTGTTTATTAGCTCAATTATGACAGGAGTTAAAAGTTTGAGATACAAGATTATACCATTTTTACTTCTTTTTTGTGCTTCGCAACGAACAAGTTCAACTTGAGATAACTAACACAATGATAATCGTTCTCAACCCTTTCGCACCTACAACATATCTGAAGCAAACGACTTCGTTAACACCTTGGCTATGACCTTGGTTAACACTATGAACATTGAAAACTTCCATAAATGAGAGAATTATCACTGAATCGTTTAAAAGATAGTGGCAAGATGAGACATGGTTCAAGATAAGGAAATTCTCATTTTTTTACAATGTTTGCAAACGTTGTCTGTTACAACTGTTTCAAGATTCGTTTGATTTTGAGTAAGGGTTAAACAATTAAGATGTTTAGAAGATAAGCAATGAGCTTAGAGTTATCAATTCTATTATTTACATGTAAAATGTACATGTTTATCTACCGGTTTAATTGTTTTAGCTTACACAGATTTTAAGCCATTGTGTTTACATGACGAACTTTGACTTTCAGCACGATTTCATTTAAACATAGTCTAGTCATTATCAGACGATATTCAATGCAGGTGCAATGTGTAGTTGATTTTGGAATATTATTCCAACGATCGATTACTACTATATATATTTATCACATGACAATGATTGTATCCGATGTAATATACCCATTACGTATTTCTTTATATGTCACACGTGTAATATAACATGACCGAATCACTATTTTTGTATTCATCCGCAAATGTTTACAGAATGGCTGAGAACGTGTATCCGGTAACACAAACGTCACGATAGATGGACGAGGCAAAGGGACCATTATCGGTCATAAAAATATTTGTTCGTGTGATAAGTTACCATTGTATTAAGTATTACATGTTGGGACCATTTTATGACAGCGAAAAATCTATTTTCTTTTTGTGTTTCGTCATGTGATAAAAAGAATCTGACATTCGTTGTCATTTCATAAAGTTTTATTAAACTCGTCCAAGTCATTTGTTATGACCGAATCACTATTTTTGTATTAATACGCATGTTTACAAAATGGCTGAGAGATTGTTTCCGGTAAACACAAATGTCACGATAGATGGACGAGGTAAAGGGACCACTATCGATCATAAAAATAATTTTGTTGTGATTAATTAACAGTTTATTAAGAATTACATGTTGGGACTATTTCTGACCGCGAAAATCCGATTTTCTTTTTGTGTTTCGTCATGTGATAAAAAGAATTTGACATTCGTTGTCATTTCTTAATATTTTATTAAACTCGTCCAAGAAATTTGTTAAAAAAATTCTTGAACTCGTTTAATAAAACTATATATAAAATGACAACTTATGTCAGATCCTATATGTATTTATTTATTGATACATGTGTATACATGTATTATCATTGTGTATTGTATTTCAATTAAGTAATACTAAAACCTACGTGACTAATTCACGATGTAGATTAGCTTGCAAGGCAAATTAATAATATTTTTCTAAAGGAATCTTTAATCATTTTCCAACTAAAATGTCTGTATCAGATTACGCGAGATGAGGTTCGTATATCAATGTCTATACAAGTCGTTTATGAGGTCTTTAACCTGTTGCTGTTAGTACTCAATAGAATCGTCTCACAGGGATGAGTATTTTGAGTACCCACAACATAGGGTTTGGTTGGGTTACATTAAGGATATTGTGTGAAACGACCACTTTACTCATTTGACATTCGTTGTCATTTCGTCGAAGAAATTTGTTATTAAGCTTAATAACACATTTCTTGAACTCGTTTAATAAAACTTTATATCAAATGACAACTCATGTCAGATATATGTGATTGTCTTTTACTTAGTGTGTATATATATCTCCTATATTTATGAATATTACTTCAAATCAAATTGTGCTCATGACTATTTCTTTATCTTTTAGCATATGAATATATTTTACAATACAAATACTATTTCTCTTTGACATTTGAATATACATGTATATGTCACTTCAAATTTAAAATATTGATTATTAATATCTCTTGATCTTTAAGTATGTTTATGCATTTGAGAATACAAGTTCAATTTATTTTCTCGACAAATTTCTAAAATTACTTTGGAGTATCACTTCGAATTATATATCGCTCATGGATATTTCTTAATTGATAATAGATATGTCCTCACTTTTAGCATGCTTATGTATTTGAAAATACTAGAATAATTTTTTATCTTCACTAAGATTTCTATATACTTGATGGATCTTTCTTAATATATTTAAAGTATGTTTAACCCTTTTATACCTACAGTCGCCTTCTGACGCCTTTGCAGCAGACCACATTTGCTAACAGTATGGGCAGTTTCTCCTGTTGCCACACTGTTTTCAACTCTTCTCAATCATAATAGATAATTAATTATCATTTACAGATAATCTTTCACATTCACAAAGTAGTCTGCTGCAAATGTGTTGCAACTGGGAAAGGGGGAAATATTTGACGAATTTTGACTTTCAGTATACCCTATCAACAGAGACGATTGAATATCTGAAACAGCCAACTTTTGATATCTGGCACTGGGAACCAAATGAGGTAAATACATATGAACCGTCCCGCGAGAAAACCAACATTGTGTCGACTCTATCCCTCTGAGACGGAATGTGTCGGCCCGGATTAGCCTGCGCGGACTACGCCGAAAGGCTGAGATGGGTCGATACATTACGCAGTGGCCATTACGTTGGGTTTCTCACGGAACGGCTCATATGAGTCTCGTCCGGCGATTGTAGTCATTGTTGTAGTCCGGCGATTGTAGTCATTGTTGTAGTCCGGCGATTGTAGTCATTGTTGTAGTCCGGCGATTGTAGTCATTGTTGTAGTCCGGCGATTGTAGTCATTGTTGTAGTCCGGCGATTGTAGTCATTGTTGCAGTCTTACGCGACATATTATATCCCTGTCTGTCCGTCTGGCTTCAGAAGAGGTATGCACGAGGATGAACGAGTTGATAAAAACAAACTAAAGTTTCAAATAATAGCTATGATATTTTGGCTTGGCAATAATATGTAAAACTAGGGTTACATAATTGGCAACTGTTTACTCCTGCCTAAAACTCCGAATTCATGCATGCCTACTACCGACACACGAAATATATGCTTTTACGGTTAATTTGTTATTTTTTTTGAGAATTGTTCTCTTTCCTGATTCATTAGTATAAATATGAGTGATAAAATCAGTCAAAACGGCCAATATAGCCAAACTTAAAATAAAGCAAAATATAATCGCATACAATATATAATTGCAACTTGTAGTGTAAATAGATCTAAGTCGTTTATTAAATTAATACGCAGATTAAACTCAGTCATTGGTGGGGTGCCCTTAGACAAAGCACATTTACTAGACTAGTACTGGTATGTTACCAAGGGAGCATGAATAAGTATGCTGTTGTCGTGAACAAACTGAAATAATATTGAAAATTGCGTAAAACCGCAATAAAAATGAAAGAACAAAAACTTATATTGTTACTTACTCTCATGATTTGGGATCCATTTTTGCGTGTTATGTTGTCGTGAAATAACTGAAATAAAACGAAAAAACCCCATAAATGGGTTTTTTCGCTTATAGCTAACGGGCGTGAGATTTTTTTTTTTTTTTTTTTTCAATAACCCATGAAGCTTTCTGAAATGAATCTGGAAAAATCCATGGGGGCCGCAATTTTGGATATGTATAAAAAGCAGACGTAAAACACAGATTGAAAATTATTGTCGGCTTTTGAATCATTTTTTTTTAAATTGGTATTTTGGGTATGTATAAAATGAGCAGAAAAACACGGATTGAAAATTATTGTCGTCTTTTAAATCAATTTTTTTTAAATCGATATTTAAGATCATTAAAGTGCTGGAATTAACATTTGTACGAAAAGTTAAAAATAAATGGAAATCTATAAGAAATATGTTTTCCCGTTCGTCAAAAAAACGACAGCATTAGCCTTCTACGCCCGAAACTAAATTTTGACTGTATCGTAGCCAAAGAAGGGCGTGACGTCATTTCCGTTACACTTCATCTTGGCGTAACGTCAATGGAGCGACGTCGTTTCCCGCAAAAAAGTGGTATCAACATGAAAGACCCCAAATTCCTATACATGAGCTATTGACTCAATCATTCAAAGTATAATTTGTTATCAAACATTGTGGCAAAAGGATAACTTTCTCATAAGGAGCAATTGTTCTTGTTGCGACAATCTTTTCTTAATCGCTGCATAGGCCCCAGAAACCGTCTCTAATAGGGAAAGGGTTTAGCAGAAATGTGACCCCTTACATAATTTGTTCCAGTCATATTGACTGCTTGAAAAAGGCAGTCGCCAGGTGGCATCAGAAAAGGGCTGATCTATTTGCTTCTTTACCATAATGCAGGTGATCGATTAAGGATCATCTTGGCCCTCATGTTTTAACCTCGTTCATTATAAATGTATTCCTTGATTTTCTGAAAGTCTTTACTTTATTATTTTCTGTTCGTAATAATAGACGACAGCAATACGAATTGCAAATATGTTTTGATAATGCAAGACACATGACATTAACATTATTATTGTCTAGTCAATTACTTATAAATCCTTTTTTATGGCCAAAGTATGCTCTTTAATTTTTGTTTATAATTATCTTGCGTTTTTTCGTAAATAGGTAGCACCTATAGATATATTATTGAAATGGTGTAAAACCGCCATGAACATGAAAGAATAAAATCCTATATTCTTACTTACTCTCATGATTTGGGATCCATGTTTGCGTGTTATGTTGTCGTGAAATAACTAAAATAATGTTGAAAAGGGCATAAAAACCCAAGAACAAAATCCTTTATACTTCCTTACTCACATAATTTGGGATCCATTTTCGAGTCTTATGTAATGTGATTTCCTTCATTGTAGATGCTGAGTTTATTGGAGCACATGTTCCACGAGCTGGATCTAGTTCGAGAGTTCAACATGAACCCGATAACGCTAAAACGATGGCTGGTAAGTTCGAATCTCTAATTGAACACAACGTTATTACGGAAAAATACCTGCCTGCACATTTATCCCTAGAATCCGAATGAATTCTAAATATGCAATTTGTGTATGAAGTTTCTTAAAATCATCACTTATTTGCGAACAGTGCAGGTCCAGATTGCATTTTTAAGTTCAAAGTTTTCAAGTGTACATCAATATTTGCTAACAATCTTTTCGTCCGTTCATATTCAACTATCGTATTGTTAATATAGAAACCCAGTCATTTTATGTAGAATCATGTAGTTAAATGACCCTGATACGTATTCATCATTCGACAGTTCAAACTACTCGAACAATACTACCGATATGTGAAGTACTACCTCCTCGGTGGCGTATCGGTAGAGCGACCGCATAGGGTGCGGGAGGTCGTGTGTTCAATCCCCGGCCGGGTCATACCGAAGAATTTTAAAACGGTAGTAATGGCTACCCTCCTCAGGGTTGCGGGGTTAGCATTACGAGTGACTGATTGATGTCAGGATAAATGGGTGAGTAGTACTGGTAACTTAACCTGGAAACGCCGTGATATAACTGAAACATTGTTGAAATTAGCGTAAAACACCAAACAATCAATCAATGAATGTTAAAGAACAGGAAGTTCTTTGATTATCGAATTTATTTTTCTACTGAAAGCTATTATTTTGATTTTATTTCCAGTTGTGTGTCCAGGAAAACTATAGAAATAATCCCTTTCACAACTTTCGGCATTGCTTCTGTGTGACTCAGATGATGTACGGAATGGTTAACCTGTGTAAACTCTGGGAAATCATTAGCAAAGAGGAGATTGGGATTCTACTCACTGCAAGCGTCTGTCATGATTTAGATCACCCGGGATACAATAATACGTAAGTCAGATCGCATGATTTATGATTTAACCATTTATTGTGTTGTCTAGCATTTAAGATAAAGACCAGATTGAACATGTGTTGAGGCTGAATATGAGTACAGCTGTCATAGTATACTTAAAAACATACCAAGAAACGTATTAACAAGAAATATCTTTAAAAGAGATAAATGGCGATCAATATAAGAAAACACTAAGAAATGGAACATGCGCATATTATTTGACTTGAATTTCAGAAAGGTTCTATGTGTTTACCAAACTCCATCCAGCTTCAGTTTCTATAAAAAGAGTATCAAGGCCGAGAATATGCCACACGACTGGAGATTACGCAAGGCCCCCAATAGGTGTATGAGTTTCAATTGACGATAGATAACTGAAAACTTATCATGTTTCAAAAATAATTAATATTTTGCTCTTAAATATTATATTTCATACATTTTCACTGGTTTTCTTCACTGAAATATATTTCTTAAGGAAAACAATTGAAAGTTAGTATGCAGAACATTTCATTTTAAAACATCATCTTATGAGTGTCTCTCGTAGGATCACCAACTTAACTATGAACCAATCAAAACGTTTCATTTCCTTTATTTCTTCGACATTATTCATTAAATACAACATTTGATTGGTCAACAATCTAGATCATTTGTTTAACATATATAGGTCAAAACTGAGGTTAAACAGCTATCGCCGAAAAATATACTTTGCTAGTCTATCTAGACGTTAGTAATGGTCCAGATACAAGCTGACTCACCTGCATCTGTATTGTTTGCAATAACCGCAATGTTGCCTTTGGCGCTAAAAGAGTTAAGATTAATTTAGATCGGAAAGAACAAACAATACAGTAACCAGAAAGGGTAGGCATGAAAACATGGCTAATATGAAACCAAATCGATTCGTAACCTAATTGCTCTTTCTCTGCCGAATAACACAAAGTCGGCTCGTCCATCGTGTAAATTTGACTACTCTATTTTTCGTCCAAACAGGAAATTTTGTTAAATTTGATGTCTAAGTGGCAAACAATGCATATACATGTATCAGGATAGACAGCTGGTATCGAGCTGTTTCACCTGACTATGCACTGTTTGCAAACGATTTTAAATACATTAGGCAGCGAAAGAGTTAAGTCATTTTCTCTAACCCTTTCCCTCATACGACAATTCTGCAGCAGATGACTTTGAACATATGTTGTCAAAAAGTAGAAAATCGCTATAATTGAATGGATAACCTATGACTAAAAGTGGAAAACATTGTGGCAAAATGAGAAATTGCACGTTTTGTGCAATTTCTTCATTTGTCACTATGTTTTCAAATAGCAGTCTGCTGCAGAGGCGTCAGAAAGCGTCTATATGAGGGAAAGGGTTAAAGGTTAATCAGTCTCTGATGTTGTTTATAAAGCGAACACTACAAGTAAAAATATTGTTGCGAAATACAGCCATTTTTGTTTGTTTTTAGCTCTACTGGCCAACGGCCGGAAGAGCTTATGCCGTGGCGTGGTGTTCGTCGTCCGTGCGTTCGTGCGTCCGTAAACAATTGCTTGTGAACGCGATACAGTCTTCAGTTTTAATTGTATCTCAATCAAACTTATACAGTAGTTAGATATCCATGAGAGCTCGGTTCCTTTCGCAAACCATTTACTATCTTATCTTCACCAAACTTAGATAGTAGTTAAATGTTGATGAGAGCTTAGTTCCTTTCGAAAACCAGCTAGAAGTGCCCTTGCATGACTGGATTATGGCCCTTGAAGTTGTCAAAATTACTATAATACAGTTTGTGAACGCGATAAAGTCTTCAGTTTTGATTGTTTCTTTATCAAACTTATACAGTAGGTAAATATCCATGAGAGCCAGATCCGCCGATGCAAGACTGGATTATGGCCCTTGGCATTGTCAAAATTGCTATAATACAGCTTGTGAACACAATAGAGCCTATATATTAAATATTGATGAGAGCTTGGTCCCTTTTGCAAACCAGCCAGATTAGCCCATGCAATGCATGGCCCTATGATTTGCCAACATTGCTATAATAGAGCTTGTGAATACAATAGAGGCTCCATTTACCATCTGATCTTCACCAAACTTAGAAAGTAGTTAAATATTGATGAGAGCTCGGTTCCTTTCGAAACAAGCTAGATGTGCCCTTACATGACTGGATTATGGCCCCTGAAATTGTCAAAATGACTATAATACAGCTTGTGAACACAATAGAGTCTCCATTTACTATCCGATCTTCACCATACATACATGCTCTGGATTGAAAATGAACAAAGAACCTTCCCAGTAGAGCATAGGCCCTCATGGGTCTCTTGTTTCAAAGTCTATGGATGAAAGAAAGCTTATTGAATAAAATTGAAAACATTGTGACAAAAGGAGAAATTGCTCATTATGAGCAACTTCTCCTTTCGTTATAATGGTTTCAAATGCCGACTATTGTAGAGGCGTCATAAAGCGTCTGTATGTTGGAAATGCTTAAGCTTATAACCGTTCACAAAGAGGAATCAAAGTTTTTTCGTATGAAAAAGAATAACCTGATCAGACTCCGCAAAACGGATCTGAGTGTTCGTCGGGTCGCAAAGACCCCGGATGTAGATTTCCGCGTGGCGCGGTATATGTGTCATTTGCTAATGATGTGTTTTCCAATAACATGTTCGTTAGCCGCCAACGCCAATGAATGGCTTTAAATCCCAATACCTTTACGTAATGTTAACGCTTTCATACATGAAGTAAATCTGAATCAGGCGTCTTTAAAAAAAAAATTATCGTAGGCAAATATGTAGTGAAATTCTATCAACGAAAGTATTATGTTTAAATAGAACTGAAAACATTTCGGTATTATGTGAAGTTATTCATCATGAGCAATTTTATTCTTTTAATTTAGTTTTTTCAAATGCCGTCTGCTGCAAATGCGTCCAAAAGCGGGAAAAGGATTGATTAACACAATTGTTTGTACTGACATTGATCTTTTGTTAGGAAACAGCATTCACTAATGAACATCAACTCATGACTTCGTTGGTTGTTTTTTAAACTCGTTAATAACACTGGCTTTTGTTCTGAGAAAGACACGACCGTTGACACTGTGAACCCTTCTTTGTTTCTATGTAAATCAACCAGTTCCAACCCTCAATTGTCACACTTTCTAAGCGTTTTACAGGGAAAACACCAGTTCCAACCCTCAATTGTCACACTTTCTAAGCGTTTTACAGGGAAAACACCAGTTCCAACCCTCACTTGTCACACTTTCTAAGCGTTTTACAGGGAAACACCAGTTCCAACCCTCAATTGTCACACTCTCTAAGCGTTTTACAGGGAAAACACCATCTTTATATCATTGAAAAGAGATACCTCTAAGCTTTAAAATGTTCCAAATAAAATGGGAGGGGTCATGTATCATGCAAGAAGAAGTAGCTCCGCGATGACGGTTAACGTCATTTTGGACGAAATCGACCTGGATCGAAACTTGTTTATCACATACTTTACTTTCACTTTCAATCATTATTAAGGTCAAATACTAAGACTGTTCAAATCAATCATTTTCAGTGCATCCTATACATATTTACAATCAATTTGAACTCAATGTCATATATTCAATGCATTCTGGTGAAGGTATACTATCATTTCTACCCAAACAAAGGTTGTTTAAGGGACGAATTTGCTCTAGATCAGCATGGCCACTTTTTGCCTCCAGTGGATGTTCTGTTTCAGGAATCATTACTCTATACATAAATCCCCCTGGGACGGAATGTGTCGGCCCGGATAAGCCTGCGCTGATTGCGCAGGCGGATCTGGGTCGATACATTACGCAGAGAAACGTTTCCAACTGATCAGTCTGATCAGAATCTTCACAAGCTGATAGATTGTTTTTACAATGCTGTGTAAGTTATATTTGAACAGTGTAGATCTGGAGTTATACTGTTCTTAAATCCAACGTGTACCTTTTCTCACACACTGGTTCATATAACGACTATCCTTAAAGCAATATTCTTTATGAATGCTAGTAGTCCCTTAATGAGGACAATTCTATAATTAAAGAGTTAATACAAGTTCAAAAACTCCATCAATTCCGTCATGGCATTTCCCCGTGATACTACTTAACGAATGGCTTTGTGACATACTTGACCCTGTTGTATATGATATTTATAACTGTTATCCTTTCCCCCTCATACCACACATCTGCAGCAGACGACTTTGAAAACATACCCGAAAATATTTGGGAACTCCCTTTAAACGAAAGTAAACTAATTGAATAGAGTTGAAAACATGGTGACAACAGGAGAAATTGCTCGTTTTGAGCAATTTCTTCTTTTGTCGCCATGTTTTCGAAAAAGCCGTCTGCAAAGCATCTATATGTATGTGCCAATGAGCGGTGCGAAAACCAACCTTAGTGCATTTGCGATCAGTGTAGATATGCATTAACCTGCGCATCCGTGCAGCTTGATCGGGATCTAATTTGATAGCACGTATATCATTGAGGGGTTAACAGAAACTTCTGAAAGTAGTATCTATGTTTAACCTTTTGGCATGGTTGCGAAGGCATTTGAATAACATACATTTGAACATTGTTATCACTTTAAGGCATATGATATACATGTACATGTGATAACAACAGGTTCAAACAATAATGAAACAGTAAAGCATAGCAAATTTAAACAATAATGAAACAGTAAAGCATAGCAAATTAAAACAATAATGAAACAGTAAAGCATAGCAAATTAAAAATTATAATAAAACAGTAAAGCATAGCAAATTAAAACAATAATGAAATAGTAAAGCATAGCAAATTAAAAATTATAATAAAACAGTAAAGCATAGCAAATTAAAACAATAATGAAACAGTAAAGCATAGCAAATTAAAAATTATAATAAAACAGTAAAGCATAGCAAATTAAAAATTATAATAAAACAGTAAAGCATAGCAAATTAAAACAATAATGAAATAGTAAAGCATAGCAAATTAAAAATTATAATGAAACAGTAAAGCATAGCAAATTAAAACAAATATTTGAGATCATAAAGATAATATTAATCATTAGGTACATGCAGTCGTATGACTTCAATTGAGATCATCTATGATGTAAGGAATGGTGTGTTTTCGGAAAAATAAAATTAAAGGTGCTGAACTTCCAGAAAATAGGTATTATAGTCAAAGTTTTAAAACTGTTCAAAAATTGTCTTGAAATATTAGAATCATAATTCTGGGATAAAATAAGAGTAATCATTTCACATTCCATTACCATACTCATCTTAATATTAATCGTGTATGCTTAAATTTTACTGGGTAGACATACCCAGTAAGCCAAATTGTGTACAATTTCATGACGTTCAATTTGAAATACTAATTACTTACTTTGTTGTCACTATTAACAATATTTTTAAAAGTTTTAACATTTCAAAATTGTGATCACCATCTGGAGTTCATCACCTCTGATAGCAATGTTCCTGTTGTATTAACCCTTTCCAACAATAAAAAAATCTGCTGCAGACGAATATTTTGGAAACTCCCTTCAAATGAAAGTACAATAATTATATAGAGTTGCGAGTAATTTCTTCTTGAGTCGCCATGTTTTCAAAAAGCCGTCTGCTGCAGAGGCGTGAATAAGCTTCTACATGAAGGAAGGGGTTGACAGGATATATTTCAAACATAAATCGATAATAAACGACCATGTTAGTCATTCCTACTTTCCAAATGAACTCATCCTACATCTTTTGAATGTTTTACTTAGTTCGTTTATTTGAGCCCGCCCATGCAAAACGGCATATCAGAACAGTACAGAGGTTCACGTCAGTCTGTACCTTTGCTTCGTCTAGTTATAATTTTAACATGTTGACACAATCTTCTAACAAGCGTATCAGTGTTTTATTTTGAAATTTCTATCAATGAGTCCTTTCATGTGTTTTACCCAAAATAATGAGTACTTCAATGCAAAAAAACCTGTTTTTTCACATTTTAATGAGTCCTATCAAAAGTTAATGAGTGTAAGAATCGGGATACGCAGCAAAATGAAACAATGGCGTATGTAAGTGTAACAGTCCTAAAAGATCCGCCCTGGTCAGGGCTCGAAGCATGGACCTTTTTAATCCGAAGGCGAAAACGCTCTACCACGTCGCTATGAAAGCTAGCTCTATAGCAAGGCAGTATAAGTGTCCCATTAGACATATACCTTGGCTACATAAGTATTATATGTGTAAATATTGACTTGCGCTGTTCACAATACCCAACGTAAAAGTACCTGTTCGCGCGGACTGGCTCATATATTTCAAAGTCTTTTTCACTTTATCTTTTCCCTTTTTCTTTTGTTTTCTCCACCGCCTTGGTGATGTAGCGGTAGAACGACCGCCTCAGGTGTGAGAAGTTGCGCGTTCGGCTGAGTCAAACCGAATACTTTAACAATGGTAGTAATGGCTGCTCTCCTTAGTGCTCAGGATTGTTGGAAAAGCCGTGATATAACTGATTTCTGTTTTAACTCTTTCCCTCATATAGACGCTTTCTGACACCTCTGCAGCAGACGGCCTTTTGAAAAAATAGTGACAAAAGAAGAAATTGCTCATAACATTTTGACACAATGTTTTCCACTTTAATTCAATTATAGAGATTTTCAATTTTTTCTGTTTCTTTTATTTTGACATACATGTTCAAAGTCGTTTGCTGCAGAATTATCGTATGAAGGAAAGGGTTAATAAACGTAAAGCATCAAACAATCAATCAATCAATAGTTTTTCCTCCTACAATTACTATTACCAAAAGTGTGTTTGATTGATTGGTGTTTAACGCCGTTTTCAGCGAAATTATGTTATATCAGGGCGGCCAGTTCACCTAACGTGTGTTTCACGACCTTATCGTATACCAATACCCGATGACACGTTATTTCCAGACAATTTGCTACGTTCTTAAATAGACTATTTAGTTGATTGATAGAAGACGAATAATGGTGGATGGCTCCCAGACCCCCTCACAAATATGACGGGGAAGATACAAAGAGCTACAAGCTCTAGCCAAACATTATAAAACAAAAGAACACGATTGATGCTACGGGCCGAGTCATACATAACACTTTATAAACGATAGATTATTCTTTCATTCCTCATTGTTCAGGGTTGTGGGTTTAGCATTACGTCTGACTCACTGGCTGGTGTCAGTTTAAACAGACCAGTAGTAATGGTAGCTTACCTTGAACACGCCTTGATATAGCTGAACAATTGTTGAAGGAGGCGGTAAGCACAAAACAAAGATTCATTCAATTCGATCTACAAATATATATTTTTACATGTTTATCAAAATCTTTCAGCATATTAAGTTTTCAGGCCTAAAATAATGCGGCAATCCCTTTAAAAATCTGTTTTGTACTTGTAGAATACAAACAGCACCTTAATGTTGGTTTTCCTAAGACACAGTTTCATAATTACAAACGGCTATAGGTTTCTCCTTTGATTTTCCCAAAGTAATCATCAAAGCACATCTAAGGTCGATTTTCCTATGGCGCAGCTTCATGATTACAAACGGATACATATTTCTCCTTCGATTTTACTCAAAATAGCCATCGAAACAATATTCATCAACAAGAAGGAGTGTCATTATATTAATGTGTCATCTGCGAATGACCTTTGTGTATAATCCACAGTCCCGGTGGTATAGTGGTATAGTGGTATAGTGGTATAGTGGTATAGTGGTATAGTGGTATAGTGGTATAGTGGTATAGTGGTAGAGTGCCCGCCTCGAGTTGCGGGAGGTCGCGAGTTTGAATCCCGGCATGTTCACACCAAATGGTAGTGATGGCTGCCCTCGACGTATTTTGTAGTTCTGGCACCCGCTTGAATGTGTTAGCGTGTGTTAGCGTGTGTTAGCATGTGTTAGCGTGTAACATTTGGCGTATAAATGTGTTGGCATGTCACTTCTCGTTTTTTACCTGTTGTCATGTGAGAATACGCCGAGATTTCATCACGAGATTGCAGGAATCAGCCACCATATTACATTTGTATTATGCAGATGTCAATCTGTGTAAGTTTTAGAATTATGTTAATGTATGTTTCTGTAACATGTTTAAAACAAATAAATGACAACAGTAGTTGTGACTAGCACCATTCGCCTTCCACCATTGGTCTAAATGACTCGTTCCACGAGAAAACCAACATTATGGACTCTGCGTAATTTATCGACCTGCACAGACCGCGCAGGCTATTCCGGGCCGACACATTCCGTCTCAGGGACATAAGGTATATAGTAATGATTCCTGAAACAGAAATTCCACAGGAGGCGAAAAGTGCCTGTCCGGATTAGCCTGCGCGGCATGCTTAGGCTGATCCGGGTAACTATTCCACGCGGAGTCCATAATGTTTGTTTTCTCGTGGAACGGCTTAAATGTCTGTGTAGGAAGGTAACGAGTTGCCAGAGAATAAGTGTACGTGGTGTACTGGTGATGGAAAGTCTGGAAACACGCGGTTTTTTAATCTTCTCCTATCCCTTTCCCACATATATAGACGTATTTTGACGCATCTGCAGCAGACGACTTTTGAAAACATCGTGACCAAAGGAGAAATTGCTCAAAACGAACAATTTCTCCTTTTGCCACAACGTTTACAACCTTTTTCAGTAATCATACAATTATAGAGATTTTCCATATGTTTTAGTCTTCTTGCTGCAGATTAGTCGTATGTGGGAAAGAGATAGCTGAAATACTGTTCACAACGGTATTGAATTCAAATCAATTATGTTTCCAGGTATTGTATACTTTTATAAGTGAACGCACTTTCTTCTCGTAAAATTTAATTGTGTTGTCAAAATGCAGATATGTTTGTAAGTTACAATGAGATAATGCCAGGTTTGATATATTATTTCTGGTATTTTATTCAATGATATTTTGCCATGTTTTTGATGTGTTCTTTCTGGTATGATATATGTTTTATAGTTTTAATGACATACTGCCTTCTTTGATATGCTCTTTCTGGTATGTCATATGTTTTGTAGTTCCAATGACGTACTGCCTTGTAATGTTTGATTTGTTATTATGACATACTGCCATGTAATGTTTGATTTGTTATTTCTGGTATGTTATATATTTATGGTTTCAATGACATACTTCCATGTTTTATATAGTATTTCTTGAATGTTTATAATGTGCTGCAATGAAATACTACCATGTTTGATATGTTATGTCATGTCATATTTTTCTTCATTTGGATGACATACTGACATGATTTAAATATTATTTTATGTATGTTTTATGTGTGTTAGTTGCAATGAAATACTCCCATATTTAATATGTTACTTCGTGTATGTTATAATGTCTGTCGGGGTTGCAATTTTTGCAATAAACCGCAGGGATTCTTGACCTTCTGATAAAATGTTTAAAAAAAACCATACATCTGTAACTTTATCCAGAATGTTTCGATTTCTACTACAGATATCAAATCAACGCAAGAACGGACCTTGCCATCCGGTATAACGACATATCCCCTCTGGAAAATCACCACTGTGCCGTCGCCTTTACGATTCTCTCCAATCCGGAGACGAACATATTCTCCAACCTCGACAATGACACGTTCAAGAGAGTTAGAGCGGTAAGTTATAGTCCCGTAACAAATTGACCTCTCGCATGATGAATACATAACAAGGTCAATATACATAAGAAGAAATACACAGTGTTGACTGACCTATATGTAACGTGACTCGGACAGTTCAAAATGATGTCGCAATAATGTCAAAATCAGTCGTGCAACAAGACAGAACAGGCGTGTACGACACGAGTAGATTAATCCTTTCCCATATATAGACGCTTTCTGATGCCTCTGCAGCAGACGACTTTTGAAAACACCGTGGCAAAAGGAGGAATTGCTCATAATGAGTAATTTCTCATTTTGCCACGATGTTTTCAACTCTATTTAATAATTAAACTCTCATTTATACAGATATTTTATATGTTTGTCAATATGTTTTCAAATACGCCTGCTGCAGATTGTGTGTTATGTGGGAAAAGATAAGAAACTACCTGTGTATACATACTACACATATAAAATAACAATGCTCGTCTTAGATTTGATGAACGGTTTCTAATTGACGAACAAGGGGTATTCATTTTTAGACAGCACGGATTCAATATATATGCCGTCCCGCGCGAAAACCAACATTGTGGACTCTGCGTTAAGTATCGACCCGGATCAGCCTAAGCATGCCCAGGCTTACCCAGATAGACACTGTTCGCCTCCTGTGGATTTTCTGTTTTAGGATTCATGACTATATACCTTTATCCCCCTGAGTCTGCGCGGACTGATCTGGGTCGATACATTACGCAGAGTCCATAATGATGGTTTTATAGTGGTACGGCTCATATGTTCTGTATTTTTACAAGTACATGTAGCACATTTAATATCGGTTGGTTCTCCTTGAACACAGCTCCAAGTTTGCTCTGTGTCCCGCGATTATACAATTTTAGATTGTTCTGTGTGTGACCAAATCGAGCATCTCCATTGATGGGTATATTGCATCTCCGTAGATGGTAACCCCTTTTTTTAGTAGTTATACGCATATGGGTCTATACGATATTAAAACGGAACGTGAATACTCTGGTGAGACAGTGCGTATGCATGTTAGCTCGCCGGAGTCTTTACTGTACGCAATTGCTTGATTGATTTGGGTTTAACGCCGTTTCCAACATGTTTTCAGTCATATTACGTCGACCAGTTCACCTACTCATGTGTTTTCTGGATTTCTTACACCAGTACTCCACACAACAGCCTTTCCAAGCAACTGGCTGCCTTTCAAAATAAACTGTAGGTCAATTGGTGGAAGACGAATGACGCTTGTCACATTGAATTTTGTTAAATGTCGGAAAGAATGTTGGCCGAGCCGGGGTTCGAACGCACAACCCCTGGATTGACAGCTCGCGCGGCTAACGACTGAGCTTCCGGGGCATGGCTACAAGACCCAACATCGCCGGACACCGTACTAATATATCAATGATTTATCTTTAAATAGGGAATCACGCAGCTCATTCTTGCGACTGACATGGCGCGCCACAGTGAAATCATTGAGAACTTCAAAGCCAAACTGGACGCACCTTTCGACTTCAAGGACAAAGAACATATAGACACCGTAAGTATACATTAGTGCTTATAGATGAACCAGACGAATAACTTTAACCCCCACAGGTGCCAGTCTCGTTTAAAATCTATAAGTAGCATTTTACTATATATTGACATGGTACATTTCCTATTCTACGGCCAGGGACATCACTGAGGTGACATTTGTTTTTTAATTATTCGACATATTTTGCTGTATCAATTTATGACAAAGCGCCTTATACAGCATTTCAAATACGTACAGGAGAGAAAAGGAAATTTCCTTTCGAAAAAAGCGTAGTTTTGTGTTTTTATTATAATATCGTTTACAGTTGTAACCGAGTTCCATATTAAATGAGTTCTTAATTGGATTCAAACCGGAGATAAAGATTATTTCTGCGCATTAAAATTATATGACGCTTCTTAAAAATGGAAAAATCATCAGATTTACGAGGTTTTACTCGGATGTCCCCTAGCAGCAGTTTTACATTAAAAGCTATATCTCGCTTATAATTCCATTAACTTTAATACAATTTGGTACATAACTTGCTTTGTAACATTTCTGAAAATAATAATTTCAATTGAATATCTTAAGGTAAATTACAGCCATTGCGATCAGAACAATTGGCACCTGTGATAACCCCCTGATCTATATATATATATATATAAGGTTAAATTATACCTGTAACACGATATGATGACACGACAACATGACCTATTTTATTTATGAACACACATCACGGCCTGGGATGATTGGAGGGAAAAGGAAGGATGGGTCATTTATAGTTTTAAATCGCATGATAAAACAAATGCACGTGCTATTCAATCGGATCTCTCGACATATATCATCATTCATACGGGTTATCTTACCTGTTTTGCACCAATATATTTGATAAGCGACATTTCACTGGCTGACGCAAAGGTCAATCTGAGATGACCGGTCAGGGGCAGTCATCAGGTCTGATGTTTATGTCTGTTTTCACTGAGATTGGTACCCTGTGCGCTATAGTAAACTAGAACGACGTCTGGCATGGTCTAACAATGGTGTCTAGACTGGTCTCCTCCTTTTATTTATCACTATCGCATGTATAGTTTAATTGTTTGAATGTTTGGTGTTTTAAGCCGCTTTTAAAATTGTTCAGTTATATCACGGCGTTGCCTTGGTGAGTTACAAGTACTACTTGTACATTTATCCTGACACCAGCCAGTCAGTCGTAATGCTAACCCCGCAACCCCAGCGACAAGGAGGGCCGCCATTTCTACCATGTTAAGTCTTTGGTACGCATGTATAATAAATTAGTAAATACACAATTACGATTTCCGTAAACTTTACATAAGACAAATACAAATTGATGTTTTGGACTCAATGTAAGAATACTTAAGCAAACTACTTACGGACTTTGAAAGGTTAAAGGTGTCCACAAAAAAAAGGTTGTCTCTGTAGATCTTGGCTTGGCTTGGCTTGCTGCACCATGCCTAAAGGGCGCCGATACTGTTGGTGTATGCCTGACCCGATTATGGCACGGTAGGGGCGGATATCTCTAGCCCACTTACTTTATCATTCGGATTGACGTGGACATTGTTGCGAAAAGACGCGGGACTCTTTGTTTTATGCATAATTATAGATGAAACATACACAGTCACTATATGAGCGGTTCTTCACGAAAACCACCCGTAAGGCATTTGGGTCCAGTGTAGGACCAGATGAGCCAGTTAGTCCTCACAGTCTCATATTGTTCTGCACTGTTCACAGATTGGTCATCAAAAAGCAGTATTCACTTTTATCCTTAGCGTGGATGAGCAGGCCGGTATTTTTCCACACACGTTATAATTACGTTTAGTTATGTTTTCCAGGAACGCCGCTTGTATGTGAGCCGTTTCAAGAGAAAACTAACATTATGGACTCTGCGTAATATATCGACTCATATCAGCCTGCGCATTCCGCACATGCTAATCTTGGACGACACATTCCGTCTCAGGGGGATAGAGGTATATTGTAATGATTCTTGATACAGAAAATCCACAGGAGGAGAAACGTGTCTGTCGACTCAGATCAGCCTACGCATTCCGCTAAGGTTAATCTGGGGGCAATATATTCCGTCTCAGGGGGATAAAGGTATACAGTAATGATTCCTGAAACAGACAATCTACAGGAGGAGAAAAGTGTCTGTCCTGGTTAGCCTGTAGCGGGCATGCTTAGGCTGATCCGTATCGATACTTTACGCAGAGATTCAATGTTGTTTTTTTGTGGAACGGTTCATATAATTGTTTTACTATGCATACTGGCCTTGTGATGTTTGCGTCATGTGACAGTTCAATTTAAACGAACTATGCAATTTATTAAATTAGCCAAGTTTCATAACAGTAATTGTGATCCACTGTAGTTGGTTTATTTTTTGTTTCAGTTAAAGATGGTTTTAATCAAATGTTGCGACATCTCGAATGAAGTGAGACCAACGGAGGTGTCGGAGCCCTGGGTCGACTGTTTGTTACAGGAGTACTTTAATCAGGTATGTATTCATCGACATGATTGACCTGATCCTTCTCCTACAGGTCATGTTTTCACTTACTTTAAGGTCAAATATAAGCAATTCATTTCTTTCTTCATTTCCATGTAAATCAATAAGTTTCAACTCTCAAATGTCAACGTTTTTTCAATTTCTACAGGTAGAACACTCATATCATTTGAAAGAGTTACCTATCAGCTTAACAATATTCAAAAGAAAATCATGTATTATGCATGTCAGATATTTCCCGTCATTTTTCACACAATCGGGCTGGGCCAAAGAAATGGTTTTTTAACACAAAAAGTTATCAAATCATATATATGATCGGACAATGTCAATGCGTAATTGGTTTAAACTGGTTTAAACGTTGTAACTGTGGAGTATAGTGGTACAGTGATAGAGAGTCGGTCACTTGTATCAAAGATCCCGGGTTCGAGTCCCGTGATGAGCGGATTCTGATTTTGGCATTTTTCCGTAAAAACCCCGCGAGTACTGGTTAGGCTTCTAGGAAGCATATATCGAGCGTGATTAATATAAGTTGAAAGCTTGTTTCGCAATCGATGTAAAAAAAATCAGTTTAAACTAACTGCGAAACTGGTTTAAGCGTTGTAACTTTCGATTGTATCGCGGTGGGGCTAAATCCGTAGTACTTTTGAGTCTCAATTGTATCGTGGTGGAACTAAATCCGTAGTACCGATTATCGTAGTCTCGATTGTATCGCGGTGGGACTTAATCAATAGTACCTTTAAGTGTCGATTGTATCGCGGTGGGACTTAATCAATAGTACCTTTAAGTGTCGATTATATCGCGTAGGGGGCTAAATCCGTAGTACCTTTAAGACTCGATTGTATCGCGGTGAGTCTAAATCCGTAGTACTTTTAAGTGTTGATTGTATCGCGGTGAGTCTTTATCCGTAGTTCCTTTAAGACTAGATTGTATCGCGGTGAGTCTAAATCCGTAGTACCTTTAAGTGTCGATTGTATCGCGGTGAGTCTTTATCCGTAGTTCCTTTAAGACTAGATTGTATCGCGGTGAGGCTAATCCGTAGTACCTTTAAGTGTCGATTGTACCGCGGTGAGTCTTAATCCGTAGTACCTTTAACACTATATTGTATCGCGGCCAGGCTAAACCGTACTACCTTTAAGTGTCGATTGTATCGCGGTGAGGCTAAATCCGTAGTACCTTTAAGACTCGATTGTATCGCGGTGGGACTAAATCCGTAGTACCTTTAAGTCTCGATTGTATCGCGGTGGGACTAAATCCGTAGTACCTTTAAGTCTCGATTGTATCGCGGTGGGACTAAATCCGTAGTACCTTTAAGACTCGATTGTATCGCGGTGGGACTAAATCCGTAGTACCTTTAAGACTCGATTGTATCGCGGTGGGACTCAATTCCTAGTACGGTTTCGTCGGTTCCGCATGATTCATTCATGATTCATTTGTCTTTGTATAGTCTGACAGAGAGAAGATGGAAGGACTTCCCGTAGCCCCGTTTATGGATAGAGATAAAGTCACAAAGCCCACAGCACAGATTGGTTTCATCAAGTTTGTCCTGATACCCATGTTCGAAACAGTTTCGAGGGTAAATATTACTAAGTCTAATACACTGATATATATGATACTTGCTCTACAAAAGGATACAATTATCCTGCAATTTCTTTCAAAACATTTGCTTTTTTAGAAAATTCTGAAATTCATATGATTCAACTTCTGATGCATATTGATACCATAATAGGCTAGGAATATTGTGTTTTGAGGTCAAACAAATTGCAATAATTTTTTTTGCACTGCAATGCATTTAAGTAAGGTCCCCAAAATGACATACTAAAAGTCCAAAAAAAATCCGTGTAGTGGAAGTGTGTCTAATTCGCATAAATCCAAAATGGCCGCCAATTCTACTGTTTTCTCCTAGATTTAGTCAAAATGTTTACCTTACATACCTTTTAAAATACTTTTAGTGTACTTTGAATGTCTAACATGTTATTTTCATGAATGCTTCTCTTTGCACAAGGTTTCATGTGCCTATTTGCATAAAATCAAAATGGCTGCCAATTAAGGCATTTTTTGTGTAGAGAACAACACTTATTCATGTTGTAAAATATTCTTAAATTTTCAAATATATCATAATTAGGTTCTTTAGTTTGCATAAACACATACATATCCAAAACGTGGGTTGATTTGCATGAATTTTAATTCTCACCTTACAATGCATTCCAGAGCAACTATAATATATGTCTATATTGGTTTAAAATCTCAGTTCAGTTGTTATTACAGTTGGTAGTCTCCGAAAAACATACATTTATGCGGCACGCTGGTCAGTAGTAGCATCAAGTTCTAGGTCTGGTGGTGGTGAGTTGGTGCAACTAGTGCCACGACAATCAGTGCAGGCCGTTCAACATTGGAGGCCATACTTCCGGCACGTGCATTTCTTGGTTGCACAGTCTTTCTTGCATCCACATATGATGACTTTAAGGAGTGATGCTGGTGCTGGTGGTTTATCAGTTTGTATTGGAAGATACTTCCCAGCCTTGACCTGCCAACCCCAGTCTCCCAATGTCAGGTCGTCTGCCATTCCTTTCCATTCTAATATCTGATAGTACACACGCAGACTGTGGAACTTTGCTGCTCCTGAAGTTGGTGGCAAAGTCTTTGCTTCTAAGGTAGACGAGATTGATGATTCCTTTACGCAATATCTTTTGTACCTCAAAGAATCTAGATCTTCTGTTGGGTCACCACCATACATGCATACAAGTGCCTTCTCTCCTGCTGTAATAATGGTCTCCTTCAGGTCTGATGATGGCTGACTAAACACCTTGGCATCTCACAGAAGTAGTCAATCTTCATGATTTTCTTCCGTGCTACGCATTTCCCTAGTCCAAATATGCGAGACGTTGTGTCGCAGCCCAGAAACGCATGGAAAAAGAGAATGTCGCCACACACACTACTTCATAGAGTTTCCTTCAGCTGTTTGATATTCCATGTTCGATTCTTCTTGGAGTTTGCCTTGGGCTCAGGTGCAAAAAAGACGTCATTTGCATTCAGATCAGCGTAGAAGATCAGCAAGATGAGAAGGTCTGTGTTATCCCCGACAAGAACTGTGTCTTTAAACTTAGCTGTTTCTACTGCTGTAATTACAATTAAGAGATATTCATCTCCTCTTGTATGAGATACAGTGCAACCATGCATTTCGAGCTTGGAACTGAGTAGGTTTATGGGCTTGTTAACCCCATTTGCAAGAAATTCGTCTTTCTTGGATTTTATTACCATGTCTTCTGCAAAGTTGACAGTCAGGCATTGACAACCTCCTGATCGTCTAAGATGTGTTGCATCCTTCATTGAAGGACCGCCTTGATAGCCATCAAAATCAACTGTTGTCCTTCCATATTTGCTGCTGACATAATTGACATATAGCTGGCATATGTTGTTGAAAGTACTCCCACGTGGCCAAGGAAAACGGTGAAGTAGAGCACCACCATCCAAAACATAATGAACATTACCACTGGGTAGTGTCTGCTCTTGTGTCAGCTCATGTTCAAACACCTTCCAAAGTGCATCTGCTAGGACTGGTTTGTCGGCCTCTAGGGGTAGACATGATAATTCAAACAGGGCAGGGGGTGACTACATAACTCGTAGCTGAAAACTGATGCTAAAGTATCTTCACGTTCTCTACTGACAATGACCAGTCTCTGGAAAAGGAGTTGTGGGTCCACATGAACAAATTCATCGCCGATCTATACAGCAGTCCTTGCACCTAATGTCACTGCTTGATCACTTCTTTTGAATGAATGTTCATCCACTTTCTTTCCAGCCATGGAGTTCAGTATCTTGTTACCGACGTCTTTGGATTGGTCTACATTTACAGTTTTATCTGCAGTCATTCCATTTTCTATACTGTGCAGAGTAGTATCTTGACTGAATGGATTACGTTGACTGAGGTAGTTCAGTATTTCTAGCACTAATTTCTAACATCCCTACTCTGTCTGGCACTTGATGCATCTTTGTGTTGCTCACTTGTGAATAGGTAAGCATTAGTAACATCTTGCATTGCGTCGTTTACTTCTGCACATATTGGCATTGACAGAAGCCAAACAGTACGTTGGATTTCGGACATGCCACTGCCCCTTGTGAGGCCACCGCTTGTCTTTAAACTTCTCATTAACACCTGTTCTATGATGAGATCGGTAGACAGTCCCGCCCAGTAGCGATCACTTCTCCTAACTACGTAATACCCTTCTCGGAATCTTCTGTAGACTTCCGGGTGTGCGTGTGGTAATTCACGTATCATTTGCAAGTCGACATAGGCAGATTTAGCATACAGGATGTGTCCAGAAGCGGCAAAATATGGTAGCATATCATGGATAGCCTGCAAATGAGGCTCCCAGTTTCCAGTTCTCTCAGCTTTGATAATCTTGCGCAAAATATCTATCATGTCCATATAATGCAACCAGAGAACTGCTGTTCGTGTGGTCATCATGTCTCCTTCTTGGCCTTTATTTGCCTAAGAATTTGTTTAATGACTTCAGAGGAGCATATTTCATCTACCAATGCTGTGGCAGACAAGAGTCTATCATACAGTTTTTGTGCTTCTCCCAAATATGTTTCTTTGATATCTTGTTCCTTCCGTGTATCTGTTGCAGGTTCATTTACTTCTGTGCCACAAGGAAACTGAACTTCGGAAAAATGGTCTCCCCCACCCCACTTGCTACTCCATATACCTCTTCTGGAAGTTGCTGTTCTACATGTGCTGCATCACAAATAATTTCAGGAATCTGCTCTTCCTCAATTGCTACATCACAATGCAGATCAGTAAGCTACTGTTCGTTAGTAGTTGTTCCAGAGGGAACTTCAGTAGGCTGCTCCCCGAAATAAGCTACTCCACATGGAACACCTGGGTTTTTATCCTCCCCACTAGGAACTTCCGGGGGTTTCTCCTCGGTAGTTGGCAAATGTACGTTATACAAGTCTGCTATTAGCATGGTATTTAGCGCAGCATCAACGAGCAAATGGCCCCGCACAGCTTTAGAAATTGCTTTTCCACCCAGCATATGGCTCACAGAGTTGCTGGCATACACTACTTCAAGAAGTTCCTGGAGTCCAGAGCCCTTCATCAAATGCCCTATACTTCCCAGGAAGCTCATTTCAGTGTACAATCCTCCAAGTCTCAAAACGATCTGCTTCAAGTCACTGTCACTTGGCTGGCTCCTGATTATTGTGAGTGCCTTCCACCATAGCGGCTGATCAAAAGTCAGAACAGGTGTAGTATTATACTGTTTAGCATGGGTACAAACAAAAAGCAGAGTGGAGTTGACACAGGATGGATCACTAGGATTCATGTCAATCATGGGGAGAAACATAACAGATGACTGTCCAGGGTAGTTGCCCTTGTTTACCATCTAGATCGTTCCGGACCAAGAAGGCCTTGGGGACCGCAGGAGTAAAACAGGACGTGCAGAGGGGTTTGTTTGATGTGTATGATGTACATGTAGTATTTTAGTTGATAAAAAATGTACAGCAGATCACTTTTCCAACTCTATTAGCGCCAAAACAGCTCTACAAGTTGAAAAATATGACAAAACCTATGTGTAAATCTTAATATATTGGCGGCCATTTTGGATTTATGAATACTGCGATGCACAATTAAACAAGATATGCCTCTGTATATGATATATAAAACATAGTACATTCATATAAATGTGAAATTTGTGCTTATAAGTGCCACAACATTTACCTATGATAAGAAATGCAACTCGATCTAGGTGAAAATCCTCGAAATAGCAGCCATATTGGATTTATGCAAATTAGGTACACTTCCACTACTTGGATTTTTTCGGACTTTTCGGTAGCCATTGAGGGGACCTCACCGAAATGCATTGCAGTGGAAAAAAAATTATTGCAATTTGTTTGACGTTTACCTAAAAAATGGAATATCTTTCCTAGCCTATAAGAGCGAACAATGTAATCACAGATTAGACCGCATTAATACACAGGCTGATCTTTGCTTTCATCCTTCGCAAATGCAGTCTGCAGTTCCACAGTGCGACAAACATAAATGTCCCATTCCCTCATGTAAACGCTTTCTGACGCCTCTGAAGCAGACGACTGTTGAAAATGAGCATTTTCTTCATTTGTCACAATGATTTCAACTCTATTCAATAATCATAATATCATTTATAGAGAATTTCTATATTTTGGACTTGATAATTTCAAAGTCGTCTGCTGCAGATGTGTTGTATGTGGGAAAAGGGTTAAAATCGCTCAAAGCAGGATAAGGGTAAATGCATGACCAACATGCGCATCCACATAGGTTGTTCATCCACAACATTATTAGCATAATTGTAAGAGAAGGTTTCAAAAAACTTATTACAAAATAGCATCCACCAATATCAGAGTACAGGAGTTACAGGACTCCACTGTTGCCGAATGGTTAGCGCCTGAGATTTGGATCCGGGTGTCCCGGGTTCAATCCCCAGTTGCTGCGCAACGGTTATGGCTGAGTGCCCTTTGGCAATGCTCATTTCCTAGCCTAGTACTTGTTTGTTTACCCAGGGATCCTAAATAAGTGAACTGTCGACGTGATATAACTGAAATATTTTTTAAAAAGGCGAAAACTCCAAATAAAGCTATATCGGAGAACACGGAGAACACAGATGCACAGGTACATCTTAACTTGTCATAGCTATGCTTAGGTTTGATTCCCGGAGCCCGGGGCGCGGGGCAAGGGTATTCCTCTGTGATATAACCGGCGCTCGAGATTTTGAAAATAATAAATATTAGAATAGATGACCATTTTCAACCGTCAAAGCCAATTGACTAGAGTTACTACCTTATCTACATACATAACTAATATCTTACTAAATTCAAACAACCGATATCACCATTCCAACTGGGTCATGTAAGGTAAACAAAACAAAAATAGGTCACAAGGCCATAATGAAGGAAAACCTTGTTAACACCCTGGCGGCCGCATTTTTAATTTTAACATGGTGAAACTTCAGAATAATTGTCTTGATGAATTCAAGGCTTTTCATATCGAAAGTATGTCACAAGGCCAAATTGAAGGAAAATCATGTTAATACTCTGGAAGGTAAGCCACAGTTTTAACTTGAGCATGATGAAACTTTGTCAGAATAATTATCTTAATGATATGTAGGCTGAGTTTGAATATAGGTAATGTTCAATCAAAAACTAGGTCACTAGGCTAAATTTTAGAAAAATATTGTAAACAATATAGTGACCACATTATTTGCTACATCAGCTTGAAACTTTGTCAGAATGTTTGTCATGATGAAGTCCGAATTGTCATGTCGGGTCCAAAACAAGGTCACTATGCACAATCGAAGAAAAATATTGTTTAGAATCTGGAAGCCATATGTGTTTGTGATATTTAGGCTAGGTTTGAATATGGCTCATGTCCGATCAAATACTAGGCCACTAGGCAAAATTAAAGAAAAATCTTGTCAAACCCTCTAGTAATAGCTTACCTGACCACAGTTAGTGTGATTGATTCTGTTTGTTGTTGGAATAACACAGATAAGCGACCAAGGGTCATCCTGTCCCCCCCGCCCCCGCCCCCCCCCCCCCCCCCCCCCCCGCCTTGTTCAATTTTCAATATCCATTTTGGACCTTAAGCCGTTCAGAACTTGCAGTACATTGATTTTTATGTCTGTTGCTTATTTGTGTTTAAGTTGTTCACCAAGATTGACAACCAGATGGTAGAGCCTCTGCGAATGGCCAGGGATCGGTACGAAGGGATGAAAGAACAGCAGCAGCAGCAGCAGCAGCAGCAGCAGCAGCAGCAACAACAGCAGCAACAACAGCAGACGACTATTAAAACAGAGGTATAATATAGATAACATTTGCTGTTGCTTTCTTTATAAATCAAAACATGAACATGAGCAGAAAGCGCCAATCAAGCGTGAATTTTCAACTTCATCATTGCAAAATGGGAAGAGGAACATGAATACATTTCGATACACTCATTTAACAAATGAGCCGTCCCGCGAGAAAACCATCATTGTGGATTCTGCGTAAAGTATCGACCCGGATCAGCCGAAGCATGCCACGCAGGCTAACCAGGATATACACTTTTCGCCTCCTGTGGATTTTCTGTTTCAGGAATCATGACTCTATTGCTCTTTACCCCTGAGACGGAATGTTTCGGCCTGGATCAGTCTGCACAGGCTAATCTGGGTCGATACATTACGCAGATGCCATACTGTTGGATTCTCGCGGGACGGCTCAAATGGTCTTACAAATAGTCTTTGATGTATGTTGAAATGCAACCATTATCGAATGTTATCACATGACAATGCTTGTATCCGATGTAATATACCCATTACGTATTCTTTTTATTACATGCCTGTTTATTTTCCGGTGGAAATACACACAGATTGACATGCGCAAATACACCACGACAGATTAAAATTCCGTATCTATATGCGGTGTAAATACACGATTGTGACGTCATACAGTGACGTCACCGGTTTGATGACGATATTGGGCGGGGCATACGTATTGGAATGCATTATGGGGCGTTGGCGTAATCATAGAAGCGATATCCATCCGCCCTTAATAATCTTAATTTTACGGATAATAAAATGTAAACTCAATACATTTTCGCTGCTCATAGATTGTAGGTATGTAATAAAAGGAATATTACGTTGCGGGAGCGATAAATGTGTTCGTATTGCACGACTCGTAGCGTGGGAAAATCCATATCTTACTCGACCTTCGGTCTCGAAGATATCGATTTTTCCACGCTACTTGTAGTGCAATACAAACCCTTGTATCGCTCCCGCAACGTAATATTCCGTATTTATCACATGACGTTGCTTGTATCCATGTAATATACCCATTACGTATTTCTTTATATACAACGTGTGTAATATAACATGACCTAATACTAGTAAAATGACGTCACGTCATCGTTTTGACGTCATACGTTAGTCACTTTGGCGCCAAAACCCGTACATTTCATCTAGAAATATTGTAAACGTTAAGTACATTTTTATCGAAATACGCCTCATAAGTCACTTTATGTGATAGATATAATATCTCATGAGTGTTATTTATTATTCCTTTTAATAAACTAAGCTGAATATGACCTCGGGAATAATTATTTGTGGCATTGTTATACGATTTACTGACGAAATTAAAATAGCTTTGGAAAACCCGATTTTCTTTGTGTGTTTTCGTCATGTGATAAAAAGAATCTGACATTCGTTGTCATTTCATAAAGTTTTATTAAACTCGTCCAAGAAATTTATTATTAAGCTCGCCAAAGGCTCGCTTAATAAAAAAATTCTTGAACTCGTTTAATAAAACTTTATATAAAATGACAACTCATGTCAGATCCTATATATATGTGACAGTGTAATATAACATGGTCGAATCACTATTTGTGTATTCATCCGCGAATGTTTACAAAATGGCTGAGAACGTGTATCCGGTAAACACAAGCCGTCACGATAGATGGACGAGGTAAAGGGACCATTATCGGTCATAAAAATATTGTTTTGTGTGATTAGTTACAAGTTTATTAAGTCACATGTTGGGACTGTTTTCTGACAGCGAACAACCGATTTTCTTATTATGTTTCGTCATGTGATAAAAAGAATCTGACATTCGTTGTCATTTCATAAAATGTTATTAAACTCTTCCAAGAAATTTGTTAAGAAAATTCTTGAACTCGTTTAATAAAACTTTATATACAATGACAACTCATGTCAGATCCTATATGTAACTCGGCCAACTTTCTTTCCGACATTTGAAAAAAGTCATTGCGACATGCGTCATTCGTCTTCCACAAGTCTTCCATAAGTCTATGTGAAAAAGCAGCCAGTTGCTTGGGATGATTGTTATGTGGAATACTGGTGTGAGAAAACCAGGAAACACATGAGAAGGTGAACTGGCCGCCGTGATATGACTGAGAAAATGTTAAAAACGGCGTTAAACCCAATCAATCAATCAATCAATCATATATGTATTTATTTATTGATACATGTGTATACATGTAGTGTCATTGTGTATTGTATTTCAATTAAGTAATGCTAAAACCTACGTGACTCATTCACGATGTAGATTAGCTCTCAAGGCATATTAATAATATATCTCAAAAGGAATCTTTAATCATTTTCCCACTAAAATGTCTGTATCCGGTTACGCGAGATGAGGTTCGTATATATCGTGGTCTATAATACTCGTATATTTGCCTTAAACCTTATGCTGTGAGTACTCAATAGAATCGTCTCACAGAGATGCTTATTTGGAGTACCCACAACATAGGGTTTGGTTAGGTTACAATAGGGATATTGTGTGAAACGACCACTTTACTCCTTTTAAACACAATGGCTCAAATGATTGGGTTTGGTCTTAGAGAAGGATATCTGAACTCAAACCCGAAACTATAGCAAACATTCCGTAACTTACAAATGCATCCGAGTCGATACATCACGCAGAGTCCATACTGTTGGTTTTCTGGTGAAACGGCTCATTTAATTGGCATGATACCAATTGGACTACTATTCAATTTGTTTTTGACAAATGAGGGTCCCAGGACTAAATTACTTGTAGACAAACAGTGAAGGGCCTTGTGAGACTGTGTGGATGCGCATACTCGCCTGAATCTCCACTTTATTGGGATGCATTAAGACCCCGATGTTCTTGACCAGTCTCAGTAGTCATAAAGTTGTCTACATTTTTTTCTTTTACAGGCAAAGAAGACGGATGGAGATTGACAAAAAAGAGATAAATGCTGACAAATCAACAAACATATCATTAATAATACATAGGAAATTTATTGGACCAAGGACCAGCAATACATTATTCGGTCCATTGCAGTTGAAAACATAGGTAGATACGATACTTGGGTGAATGTTCAGTGCGTTCGTTTACACGGAAATACTTGATATAACGAACATTCACTAATTTAGGTATCTTACGTACCCATTTTTCGAGTTCAATGGTTGATTGATTGATTGGGTTTTAACGCCGTTTTCAACAATTGTTCAATCATATCACTGCGACCAGTTCACCAACACATGTGTATCCCTGTTTTCTCACACCAGTACTCCACACAACAGTCTTTATAAGCAACTGGCTGATTTTTGACATAGACTGTTAGCCAATTGGTGACAGACGAATGACGATTATCTCATTGACTTGTATCAAACGTCGAAAAGAATGTTGGCTGAGCTTGGGTTCGAACTCACAACCCCTAGATTGACTTCCCCCGTCGCTACCGACTAAGCTACAGGGGCTCGTCAATGGACCAAATGACGTATTCCTAGTCCACAGTCAATTAATTTTCACAATACATGTACGTGCATGTTCGTGTTTTGGTGTCATATGAGTATATCTGAGTGTAAAATAACTAACCTAGCGAGTGTTGATATCCGACACTCAGCGAGTATAAATATTAGCGAATTGCCGATTTTTAAGTTACTGAGAACTTTTTATTTAACCCTTTCCCTCATATAGACGCTTTCTGACGCCTCTGCAGCAGACGGCTTTTTGAAAACATAGTGACAAAAGAAGAAATTGCTCAAAACTTTTAGTTATCGGTTATTCACTCAATTATAGAGATTTTCTATTTTTGACAAAATATGTCCAAAGTCGTCTGCTGCAGAATTGTCCTATGAGGGAAAGGGTTAAGGGAACGTATTTTATTATGTGGGCTATGTTGATATATACCACATCGGAAATATTCGCTTGTTTTTGTTTTTGTTTATTTAGTTGTTGTTTTCCATTTCGCCAGAAGTCGACACTGTATGTTTTTGTCTCTGGCTCGGTAGATATATTTTTAGCATTTGCAAAAAGTGAAAAATATAACACTGATTCAGTAGATATATTTTTAGCATTTCAGAAAAGTGAAAAGTATGTCTCTAATTATATATGTTTTTTAAAAGTACCATTAACATATAATTTGATTCTTCAGTCTTACAGTAATCAAGTTTAGACAACAGAAGTATAGTTTTATGATAAATGTGTCGATCTAGAAACAGTTAAAGTAGCTTTCTGACAATTCTGTACGAGACGAATTTTGAAAACAATATAACAAAAGCTGGTATTGCTAATAATGAGCAATTGTTGTCACAGGTTTTTGATTAATATTCCCTTTTTAAATAATTAAACTTGCATTTATAGAAAATTTTCATTTTACTGGATAGATATTTTCAAAGTCGTTGCTGCAGAGTTGGTGGAGGTGGGAAAGAGTAAATGCAAAATGTTTTTAGAATTGTATGTGTCAAACGATCAATAAGTCCAACTGTGTTATATGTAGAGCTTGACAGAGTAGCGTCCCGTTAGCTGTCTCAGAAAGTGAAACGTGTTTCTATTTTGCTTTATTGTATGGTTAAAATGACACAATATTGAGCTGTCCCGCAAGAAAACCAACGTTATGGCCTCTACGTATTGTATCGACACAGATCAGCCTGCGCAGTCCGCACAGACTGATCCGGACCGACATATTCCATCTCAAGGGGATAGAGGTATAGAGTAATGATTTCTGCAACAGAAAATCCACAGGAGGCGAACAGTGTCTACCCGGATAAGCCTGTGCGGCATGCTTATGCTGATCCTGGTCGATACTTTACGCAGAGGCCAAAATGTTGGTTTTCTCGCGGGACGGCTCAAATGTTAGAATAAGGTTTACATGATGGATTATTTTGAGCTTATCATGTAAATATATATATGTATGTAAACAAACATATAAATTTTAAGACATTTCGATGCATCAAAATATTAGGAGAATTAAGGGTATGCTCATTGAAAGAATAATGATTAACATTATCAAAGTTGATATGCAAATATAAATATCTCACAAACGGAAATTAAGTATTGTATGTTTAAATATGAGTTTGTATTTGAAAACAAATATTTATATTGTATTACTGAATACCAAACAGTACGAATAACACTTTGAGAATTTAGAGTTTCTTATCGATGAGAATAATGTATTGTGGAGTGAAATCCGGAAAACACACGTTATGTGACCTGACCGCTGTACTATAACATAAATTCCACTGTAAACGGCGTTACATTTAGTCACTTAAATGCCTCTTCTGGAGGCGGAGGTCGAGTTAGCGTCGGGGATTTGAAACCGGGCGTCTTGGGTTCGATCCCCAGTCGCGGCACGACGGTTATGGTTGAGTGCCCGTGGGCAAGGCACATTTTCTAGCCTAGTACTGGTTTGTTTACCGAGGGATCACATGAATAAGTGAACTGTCGCCGTGATATAACTGTAATAACTTTGAAACGGCGTAAAACCCCAATAAAAGAAATCTTCATGAAGTGGGAAATTTCGTATTATTCCACTAAAACCCCCGTGAATATTCCAATCAACAAATCATTATAAGATATACTAATGTTCCATATATTTTTTAGCAGGCTTTAATGCATTCATTCAATGATTTGAAATGAATATCATTATCATAAATATTATTGATTTTAACGTTATTATCATCATTATTACTATTATTATCATTGATGATGTTGATATTGTTGTTTTTATTATTTATTTACATCATATTGCAAAACGTATCATGGTATTAATCACAATTACAATTACTTTTCAAGCTGATGATCAGATTTCAGTATCATTACATAATGTTACATGAAATTAAGTTAATCAGCGGCGTCCTTTTTTTTTTTTCTTCAATTTCATTATTTTTTCCCAGTTTGTTCAAGAACAAACACATGAATATATGGTGTATAACAAAATCAGCATTAATAACGGTGAAACAGATGACATATAGATATACATAGCAGAATATTGGAAACCCCTCTTTTGTGTTAATTTTTACAAAAAAAATATATATATATTGAATTGTCAAATGATTAGCTCAACATTCTTTTCAACAATGTTTTGTTTTGTTTCTGAATTAGTTTAGAGTTGGATGTTAGAATATAAGTAACTTTAGATGGATAGCTCTATTCTAAGGGTTTCAAGATTCTTATTTTTTTTAAACTCTAGTTTTTGTTGGCGTTTAAATAAAGTACATGGATAAATATAAGTTCTCGTGCTCATATACGTCACCTTAAAGGGGAAGGCGATTTTCATTGTTAACGGTAATTAATTAATCGATTTATTTTCTTGTTGCCTTTTGGAAGAGAACAGGGAAGATTCGACGAGGCAGTGCATCAGCGTCTTCACTGCCCGTCCATATAACATATATGAGCCTTCTCGCGAGAAAACCAACATTGTGGACTCTGCGTAAAGTATCGACCCGGATAAGCTTAAGCCTGCCGCGTAGGCTAACCCTAACTGACAATTTTCGCCTGCTGTGGATTTTCTGTTTCAGGAATCATTATTCTATCCCCCTGAGACGGAATGTGTCGGCCCGGATTAGCCTGCACGGAATGGCTCATAAACCCTAACCCTTGTATCACATTCACCAACTCAACAGAAGTAGACATTTGAAAGCATCTAGAAAACACTAGGTATAGTTAACCTGAATAATTGAAAGAGTAACTATCGAATTGAGTTTATTAGCAATTTTATCCTTTTACCACAGTGTTTTTAATAGTCGTCTGCTGCTGATGCGTCAACATTCGTCTGCAAGTGGGAAAGGAGTTCATGCTTCTTTTGACTAAAAGAAATATAAGAACTTAACCCTTTCCCTCATATAGACGCTTTTTGACGCCTCTGCAGCAGACGGCTTTTTGAAAACACAGTGACAAAAGAAGAAATTGCACAAAACGTGCAATTTCTCCTTTTGCCATAATGTTTTCCACTTTTTGTCATAGGTTATCCATTCAGTTATGGAGATTTTCTATGTTTTGACAAAATACGTTCAAAGTCGTCTGCTGCAGATGTGATGTTTGTGGGAAAGGGTTAAGAACCTGAACTGTACACCTTATCTAGATATCTGTTGACGTGTTTCAATGTGTAAGTTACTGTGTTTCAATGTTTAATTAAGTTAACGTATTACCTTGTTATAAGTTAACAACGTTATTATAAGTTAACGTATAATGTTTTTAATGAATATGTGTCATAAAAGTTCTTATGAGTTAGTCCAGGGGGAAAGTTGGCATTTCTGTACAGTATAGTATAGGTTGTTGACACATGTTGACATCACATTTTTCTTTAACGTTTAAATAACTGAGATCTTCACCATAGGCTGATCAAGACTTGTACTGTTAGCCAACGTGTACATACTCCCATGGATGAGCTCTGATAAGAGAAATGGTGAAAAGGACGCATTCATTTCCATAGATCCGAAATCGTAGTTTAAGCCACGCCCATCGCCATGTATCACAAATAAACCAACAATTAATCGATACAAACTACCCTGTTTTCATGCATCGCCTGATTTTTGTTTGTAATGAAAAAAAAACGCGTTCGTCAATCGAGAGCAATTTCTTTGATTGGCTAAAGTACTGCATGCATCCAGTTTGCATATCGGATCTATGAGGTATGAGGTATTCTTATTCTTTATGGGGTTTTTTTACAAGAAGATTTTTTAAGTTTTCACTATACATAATGATACATAATGGTACATTTAAGGAAAACAATTTTGAAATGAAAGTATAATAATTGAATAATTGAATAGAAAGAAAACATTATAGCAAATGGAGAAATTGAAGTCTTCTACTCTGTATGTGTCTGTATATAATTGTACTTAGTGACATTAAATCAGTTCAACATTGTATGCGTGTTTCATATCCTCCTTGATTAACGCCTCGTTGGTGTAGTGGTAGAGCGTTTTATTGATTGATTGATTGTTTTGTTGTTTTTTACGCCGCTTTCAACAATGTTTCAGTTATTCACGGTGTTTCCTGGGAGAGTTACCATTTATCCTTACCTAAGCCTGTCAGTCGTAATGCTAACCTCGCAACCCAGAGCGCCAAGGAGGGCGCCATAACCAACATGTTTTCAAGACTTTTGTATGACGCGGCCGGGGATCGAACCCGGGACCTCCTGCACCCGAAATGGTCAGTAGAGCGTTAACTAGAACAACACCGTTAGACGTGTTGTTTACCTAGAACATATTCGTTTGGCAGAATGAGAGATACATGTAGGTCCGGGTTGATCGACCCTGCCGAGACCGTATGGGAATATATAGTAACTACTTATGAATGGTGCTGCGATGAGAATACGGCCACTTCGGATTATTGTGACATATACGTAAATATATACAGTCCAACGTGATTTGAAAGACCACCTATGGGCAGTGAACAACCTGGTCTTTGTTCACAGGTGGTCTTTTAATGCAGGGTCATTTACGCAGAACATGAGTTATTGGGGGAATTGATAGTGTGGTTGCTAAACAAAGGTGGTCTTTTAGCACAGGTTTGACAGTATTGATTAAAGGTGGGTAGTAACACGACACCAAGCGACGTACTAAAGACATACGAACACGTGCTAAAGGGAGAGGAGACAATACATGTACAGGTTACAATACACAAACTAAATTCCTTTTTTGTTTCCATGATAATCAACCAGTTTCAGCCCTCAATTGTCACACTTTCTAGTCGTTTCTCATGTAGAATACCATATATCATTGAAAAGAGCTTGAAAACAATCTAAAGAAAATGGGGTGTCATGCATTATGCAAGAAAGAATATTGTTACCGTCATTTTTTACCAAATCGGGCCCGTACGAAACCGGTGTTTAACATTCTCTACTTTCACTTCAAACAAGGTCAAAATACTTAAAATGATCAAATCAATCATTTCCAGTGGATCCTATACACATTTACATTGAATGACTCAATGTCATATAGTCAATGCATTCTGGTGATGGTATATACTCATTTTTACGCAAACAAAGTTTCTTTTAGGGATGTATTTCGCGTAATTTGACCTAAATACATGTACAAATAACGTAAAACAATGGAAAAACGAAATGAAAATATAAAATCACACCAAGCATACATATACTTTAATAATTAGCAATGCATTTGTTGAACTCTAAATGTCATGTCTAAATGTAAATCTTGCCATTGTTTAATAAAGAACATGATATATTACAGAAACAAAGAGGGGTGTATACTAATGTTTAATTTATGTACAGTGTAGGTTCAGATCAAACTCTACATATACTTAGACTGATCATAATGTACACAAGCAATCAGAAGCTTCTAACAAGCCTAAGAAAGTATTTTGTAAACAGTGTACATCTTTATCAGACTGTGTGGATGCACATTCTTATATAGATATACACTTTTCACAAACCAGGCCTACTTGCACATTTTCGCACGCGAGAGCTCATATCAATATTGAAACAAGTATTTGTATTTCTATCAGAAACATCATGGTCAAAATTGTTTTTCAAATCTATTCCTTATTGCCGTTATGTATAATAAGTATAATACACAAAAGATTATCAATAAAACTCTATAGCCAAGAACTACACTATTTATCTCCCTTATTGGTCATTTTGATTAGCATAATTCGTATATGTTGAAAATTGAAAGGTCAATCAAATTATCATTAAATATTTATATGTAATCAAGAAGTTGGAATAATTATATAAAATAACTAATTATTAAACGAAATATCTCTGTAAATTTCAAATTCCTTTGTGAGTCCTAATAGTCACACGTGTTTCAATATACTCGTTTATACAAATATTCAGATTTTTACAAGCCACACACAAATAAAAAAAAAAAAAATAGTATGTTTGGGTACATACTACGGGAAATGGTCGATTTTTATGTTTATAAATGTGAAATGTAAGCTCAAAGCATGGGATTGTTTGTTGTGATTAAACCCAGTTCTCCTTCCTTCTGGTCATTATACATGTACGGAAGGAGAAAAACATATGACAACACTGCTCCCGGAGCTATAACGGGGTATCACCATGTCACACAAATCAGTTTCCAACAATGTTTTGCTACCATTAATGCTTCTCAAAAAGGTCGACAAGGGAGATCACTAGTGTAGTTATAGGAACTACATGTATAGAATATTGCTTTGTCTGAACATTAACGATTTTGCAGCAGATGACCTCTAAAAGCCATTGGCAATAGGACGCGATTGCTTATGGAAAGTATTTTTCTACTTTTCTGAAAATGTATTCTTGAGTTTTAAGGCCTTATTGACTATCTGATACGGGTTCAAATGCAGTAGAAGAAGTTTATTACTAAAAACAAGTTCAATAGGCTACATAATGACTAAGAAAAACAAGACACATGAATAAACAATCCAATAACATAGCAAGAGGAGCATGTGAGGCACGTAAGACTATTTGATACACATTTACACTTAAGTACATAATATAGAAAAAGGTGAAATGTCGGAGCAGGTGCTATTTATGCAATGATGTTCTCATCTCCGTTGTATGTATACACGCTTATCATGCTGAAAGCGGCGTAAATCACCAAATAATGAATGAATCAATCAATCATCTATGACAAAATAACTTGCAGAAGGACAATACAGGCTATGTTGAGACTATGTGGAGAGTATTGAAAGCGTAGTTACACAATTAAAACCTGCTCATTTTGAATAGTTTCTTCGTTTGCCAAATTGCTTTATAAATCGAGTGCTGTAGATGTATCCAATTTATTCTTTATATGAAAAATATTAGAAATGATATGCGGCGTTCCACGAGAAAATCAGCATTATGGACTCTGCGAAATATATCGACCCAGATCAGCCTAATCCGGCCCGACACATTCCGTCTCAGGGGGAAATAGGTATAACGTAATGATTCCTGAAACAGAAAATCCACAGGAGGCGAACGTGTCTGTCCGGGTTATCCTGCGGTATGCTTAGGCTGATTTGAGTCGATACTTTACGCACAATTTTGGTTTGGGTTACTTTACGCACACTTTTGGTTTTCTCGTGGATCGGCTCATATATTAGCATTGAAAATAACACAACTCAATGCATATGGTAATTAGTAGAGTTTTCCTTAATGTTTGACATGTCGTTCATCATGTATTGCCGTGAAACTGCTGCATCATTATTTTTATTCCTGGTTTAGATGATTTGCAATGCGTCAGGAACAGATGATATTCTGTATAAAGCATTGTTGGAACTGGAATAATTGAACAAAACGAACAATTTATGATTTTCCCAAGCTGTTTTTAAATCAATTATTGAGATGTTAATAATCTCTAATCCTGGGATCTTTTCAAATCAAACGTCCCTTGAAACACACAGAATAGCTCTACAATAGTACTATTGGAACCGCAAAACATCCGTCGCTTCTGATGCGGAATATCAATCAAAAGGTTCAAAACCTTGCTTGTCCATTCGTTCTGTCCGCTAATTGATACAAATGTATAGTGACCAATGCCATTAATGTTCAACCAATGGTCTTCATGGTCAATGTGGGAATGTAGCCAGTAATGTGGGAAGAATGTTGTGTGCAGATAACCAAGCTATCTTAGCGAGTTATCACAAAATCCCATTGATCTGAAACGAAGATACGAATTGTAGTGTAACTAAAACAGAACAGTTCAAGGTCAAAATCCTTGTCTGGCCACAAGGATTTATCTAAATGTATAAAGCTAGGCAAAGTAAGTCAGTCCTGATCAAGAACTATTTGGAATTTCGAAAAAAGTGTTTGTATAATTTCCATACCTTTTTAGCACAGTACAAAATAACACAGGAACTCCGACATTCGTTATTTTTTCGATCAGAGAAGAACATGACCAGCTTGCGCATTTGCATAAAACTGTAAGAGAAGTAATGGACTATAAGGGAATGCATTTGATCTTAATTGACATTATTTTCAAAAACCGTGTATTGTAGCTCGAATGTTATCTAACGGCTATGTACAAATAACTCCGACGTCTTCCCCGTGTGCGCAATTATGATTTGACATGTGGCTACATGACAATATACTAGATTCACTTCCAGAACATTGGACGGCATCCATTTGAATGGGATCCTTTCCTTGACCAAAAAATGCCTTTGGTTTCTGTTGCCCGCTGGAATAACCGAACATTCGGCATACCACTCTTGCGTCTACGTCATCGAATGAGTCATCACAAACGGTACCCCAGGAATTCCTCATGTATACCTCTAGTCTGCCCATAATGCTTACGGGCGATATTTGCGCGTTGGCTAATCTTACGTTCTCTTTCTGGACAAATGTTGAAGATGCTGGAAGACCGACAGGTATGACCTTGACAAAGCATCCGTCCTTTCCACATGTTGGTTGTTGATTTGAGGCATTCATAATAGCTGCATGCACTGTACTTGTTTGGTCCAAGAGTGTTAAAACAGCTGAGGATAACGTTAGGTCTTCTTGCTTAATAGAACTAAATGTGACCGAAAGTTCGATGGACGTTAAAGACGAGTTCATCGTATCTAACATTCCCAGATAAATACGTCTTTCTGTTATCTGGTTATCTACAGCGGCTTTAAACGTACTGTTGAGAGCAGCGAGTGTTGCTGTTTGTTTAATCAGAGACTGGCTAACTGTCACCGTGTAGGTTTCCAGTTTGTTTAACGTTGTTTTGAGAACGTCGAACTCTAACATTATGTTTTCAAGTATGTCTAGTTGTATCTGCTCCTTTGATATTGTTGTTTTAAAGTGTTCTTCTAATGTCTCTTGTGTCTCATTCAAATCTTTGGTCACAAGTGTTAAAAGTGCAGTATGTTCGTATTGGCTAGACACGGTATGGCGGTTGTCGTTTTCCAATGTGTCGAACTTAGCTTGTAATGACGAAACAGATTTTGCGACTTCCCCAATTTTCGCAGCCATTTGAGCGAACTGCTTCCTCATTGCTCGCGTCTCCGTTGCACAGTCCTGTTTTATTAATTGAAAAGAGAGAATAAATATTAGCCGTCCGCGAGAAAACCAACATTTTTTGACTCTGCGTAAAGTATAGACCCGGACCAGTCTAAGCATGCCGCACAGGATTACCCGGATGGACAGTTTTCCCCTCCTGTGGATGTTCTGTTTCAGGAATCATTACTCTATACCTCTATCCCAATGAGACGGAATGTGTCGGCCCGGATCAGTCTGCGCGGACTGCGCAGGCTGATCTGGGTCGATACATTGCGCAGAGGACTATACTGTTGGTTTTCTCGCGAGACGGCTCATTTATTAGAATGAGTATACATAACAAATGAATATCATCGACTAGGTCACGTCAAGCCAAAACAAACGATATTCGGCACTTTGCGAACCGCGAAGATCTAGATCATCCTGTGTATCTACACTATCTAATCAGGATCTTCTCCATTCGCCTTATAGTTGTTAAACTATCCTGGAAGCTAGCACATGGCAACGACGATTATACAACAAAACAATTAAACGTTCATGTATTAACCATATACAGTGACACCTCCTTTGTTAACAATACCCTGTCTATAGCAACCACACTTTTTATTTCCCAATTACAGAATTTCTGCATAAATGATCCTGTAATATAACACTAACTGTGAACAATACCAGGTTGTTCTCTTCCCATGGGTGGTCTTTAAATACAGGTCGGACTGTACAGTGAACCCGTATTCGTGCTTTATTTTGATAAGGAAGTCTGAGATATATAAATAATGATCAAATACAAAAACAGTGCACTAGCAGTTTATATTGCTCTAGTTCTTGTATGAACATTCAGAACTGCTGCTACGCTGTTCCAGCTGATGGTTCTAGTTTTAAAATACTGTACATTTGAGTATTCCCATGTTCGAGTTATCGTGGATTGATTGATTGTTTTGTGTTTTATGTCGCTTTCAACAGATGATCAGTTATATAACGGTTCTCGGGTAAGTTACCAGTACTACTGGTCCATGTATCCTGACACTAGCAAGTCATACTAACTTTGAAACCCTGAGCGAAGAGGATGACAGCCATTACCATCATTTTTTAAACACTTTTGTGTGACCCGACCGGAGATCAAACCCATGACCTCCCACACCCGAGGCTAATGCACCACCGAAGCGGTTGTTTTTTCTGTAATGTGGCTGAAAATGTGTCAGTAGGTATTTCTGGACAACTCTACTACATACGTCAGTATTCTATGTTGCAAACAGCTGCAGTCATCTTCACGCCAACCCTTTTTAATACCATTCTAATTACAATTCTCAATAATCAAAGTAACATGATTTCTGATTGGCTTAAGTTAATGAAAATTAAGAATATTCATCAAGAATCAAGTTAATTATTATTGAATATTTTTTTTCTGGTGGGGAAAGAAATAATAAATAAAACTCGAGAAACAATCATAGAGAAAATTTATAAAAATGGGAATTTTAAAGAAACCCCCCCCCGAGAAACAACAACTATAAACGACCGTAACCGTAAAACGTCAAAGCAGAATATATTCACCCAAAAAGTATCCCACAGTGACGACTATTTCTATAAACTGGAACGTCATGTAACTATTTAGATGTTGTATTATTCACATATACTCAACCTCCTCAGTACGAACATGTCTCCTTTCCCCGCAATGTTTTCAAGTAACAATGAAAAACTTATATATTAGATGTATAACAAGCAGACGACGTTTTGAAATACCATGTAAACGGGTCAGTTAATTCAGTGAGACCTTTAATGCTGTTGAAAGGCTATTTTCAAAAATAAAATCATTTTAACTTTCGTTAAGAAACTTCAAAATAAACATTCATTCTTGTAAATATTCTTCCGCAAAGATTATGAAGACTTTTTTCTTGATTTGTTCATTGTGTATGATTTTGTCTTCTAGTTGTAATGTTTAAAAACTATAGTTTGTAAAGCACACGGCGTGAAGAGGAGCAGCAGTCTAATAATAATAAACAAATTGATCGAACTGTTAATCTAACCGGATAGCACTGACCTGCTCAGGATATTTGAGCACGTTTAATGTTCTAATCAACACAAATTTGAATTAAATGTAATCCTTTCTCACTCGGCGAAGTACGCATTTGAATCATCTGCAGCATGAAACATTTTAAAACAGTGTGACAAAGTGAAAAATTGCTCCTGATAGCACTTTCACATTTTTCCACAATGTTTTCAGGTCTATTCAATAATGGTAGTGTCATACATAGGGATTTGCAATATTTCGCTTACGTGTATTCAAATGCGTCTGCTTAAGATTTGCGGAAGATTAATGAATCTGTCATGTATCTCGCTAAATGGTACGTGAGTTTTCAAGAAAAGAATATTCACAATTTTTTGAAAAAACCCCATATAAATCAAAATAATATCTGAGTGAGCCTCGATATACCAAAACCAACGTTAGGAAATTTACGACCAGTGTAGATCTAGATTAATTCGCGCATTTTGATATGGCCCTTCACTGTTCCCTTAACATTAATGACAGACAGACTCCATATACAGCCGATATCATGGATACATAGAATGAGCCGTCCCGCGAGAAAACCAACATTGTGGCCTCTGAGTAAAGTATCGACCCGGATTAGCATAAGCATGCCGCTTAGGCTTACCCGGATAGACACTTTTCGCCTCTTGTGGATTTTCTGTTTCAGGAATCATTACTCTATACCTCTACCTAATGAGTCGAGTTATAGCCATTAACCCTATCTCACCACTTGCAGAGGTATTTTGACACCTTTAAAGCAGACGACTGATACAGACGCATTTTGAATCATCTAAAGCAGACGACTTGTGAAAACATTGTGACAAAGAGAGATTTAGCTCAATATGATACATTTCTCCTATGACTATTCAACTATTTTCAATCATTATTATTATCATTATGTCATAAATAGACATTTTCCTTATTATGATCTAAATGTTTTTAAAGTCGTCTGCTACAGATATGTTGTATGTGAAAAAGGGTTTTAAAAAATCCCTAATACCACCATAATTGCATTCGTTTATCTTTTTATTAACGAGAGGAAAAAACTCATTATCTTACCCTGGTGTTGCTAATGACGAAATAGAGATTAGCACCAAGTCCAAGCAATGTCAGAAATAAACAACACAATATTCCAAATACTGCCATTTGGTTGATTCGAACTCCTGACTCCGGTCGATCGGGCTGCATGATTCGGTTAGTTCTGTCATCAACGGTTCCAATGTAGGATTTATTTTCTAACTCCACAGGCGACGAGTCCAAATCATTCGACATCTCCATAGATTTAAGTCGAGCTAGATTGTTACAGGTTTCTCTTATACTAGAGGAAGGACATAGTGAAAGGCGTACAGTTTCCTCGTTTCACAAGTGCAACACTTCTTCAGCAGACGTTTTTGAAAAATGAAAACCATCTTGACTGTTGAATGGAGTTGATAACTATTTTGACTTATTAGTAAATTCTCCTTTTATCATAATTCTTTATTTGCCGAAGAGTCGTCTTCTGATTATAAGTCAATCTCCGACCGCATTTGGAAAACTGTTAGCATTTTACTAATGTAGACGCTTTGTAACGCCCCTGCATCAAACGATTTTTGAAAATAGTGCTGCAGATTAGGATATTGCTCATAATATGCAATTACTTCTTTCGTCACAATTTTTTCCTTCATTCAATAATTGTTCTTTCATTTGTAGACAGTTTCCATATTGGTTATTACAAGTTTTCAAAGTCATCTTTTGCAGATATAATGTCTGTGAGAAAGGGTTGAGACCGGCACGCAATGTTATCGAGACCTCCGTTGTTTGCTTGTTGCTAGTAGTCAATGATTTATTTCTCATTGTGTTGTCAATAGTGGGACGTATACTGTATTGCCATTTGAATATCTGAAGAGAGCCCATGTAGACTGATTTAAGTCTGCACAGGACGTAAACATGTTCCAGATTCAGTCGAATCTAGAGGCATTAGTCGACATTCGAAACGTTGTGAAAAAAGAGGACAAATAGCTCTACTTTTCCCGAATTTTACTGTATCAGAGTAATACTTGACACTTTCCAAAATGTATCTTTTTTTTTATTATGTACTTTCATGGCAGACTTAAAGACTTAAAGTATCGTTCTACTGAAAGGGTTTATACGAGTACAATCCCGCTGATGTTGTCATGCCATGATTTTTAACAACCATTAAAATATTTAACTGGTATATTCATATGTAATTGCATCATTCCTATTTATTGTTGAGTTGGGATTTTCCAATCTTTCGACAGACAGACAGAAACTCATAAATTCAGAGACACAAGAAAAATGCAGATATACATAAATAGTAATAGACATACATACTGATAGACGCGCATGATGATAGGCATACATGATGATACGCATACAAATACTAGACAAATACACTTACAACGCATAGACCGATAAACATACACATGTACATACACAGTGATATACATGCATACAGACAAACCGGCAGATTGACAGTTACACCAACAGATAGACGGACATACATATATTCATAAACAAAAATATATAAATCAGATGACATAGATTCCGATATACATAAATTTAGATAGACATAAATTCAGAGACACATGATGAATAAACCACAGATAGAAATACATAGTGATATACATACATAATATTAGACACACATGATGTAAACATACTTTATGATGATAGACATACAGAGACAGATAAACATACAAAAACATAAACAGATAGACAAACACACACAAAGACAGTAAAACATACATATGCATATAGACTAGTCAGATTGACAGTTACACAGTTAGAGAGCGAAATAAAGAAGGAGGGGGAGAAAGAGGAGAGAGAGAGAGAGAGAGATAGAGAGAGAGAGAGAGAGAGAGAGAGAGAGAGAGAGAGAGAGAGAGAGAGGAGAGAGAGAGAGAGAGAGAGAGAGAGAGAGAGAGAGAGAGAGGAGAGAGAGAGAGAGAGAGAGAGAGAGAAGAGAGAAAGAGAGGGGAGAGCGAGAAAGAGAAAGAAATAGAGAGAATGACATACATATTTCGTATTACATGTCAATCTAATGAAGATCAATCATTATGAATAAAGATGTTATGTTCTGTTCTGTAAAATATCTTTCGTATGAACATGTATAATGTAAATCTTTGAAATAAAGCTTATATTCTGTTCTGTTCCGTTCTGTTCTAACACTGTGATATGACGGAAACATTGCGAAAGTGACACAAAACACCATTCAGAAGAAACACACTGACCTGTAGAAGAGAGAGAGAGGCGAGAAAGAGAGAGAGAGAGAGAAAAAAAGAAAGAAGAGAGAGAGCAGGGGGGAGAGAGAGAGAGAGAGAGAGAGAGAGAGAGAGAGAGAGAGAGAGAGAGAGAGAGAGAGAGAGAGAGAGAGAGAGAGAGAGATAGTTGTTTGAATGTTTGGTGGTTTACGCTATACCACTATACCAGCGGGGCTGTGAGAGAGAGAGAGAGAGACACACACACACACACACACACACACACACACACACAAACCACACATACTTGTATACCTGTGGTAGTGAAGACCTTGACATATCACAACGTTCTGAGGACTAGGTGAGCAGCCTACTTAGCGGAACATAGAACGTGTCGAACAACCTGTTTGAACGTTAGTTTTATGTTATACTATTCAGATTTCCTAACACTGCCACAGAGATGATTGAAAACAAAATGAGGACGTGTCCATCATATCTATCTTTTTGAGGACCACAAAACGAGGACGTTCATTTGCATAAATTATACAGACCTGATTTTATGCATCGTAATGAGGAGGTTGTTTTGTGTATCATTAAGAAGACTTTAGTTCTAGAATTGAAAATATTTCTATGTTGGAGAAACCATTCTACTTAAGCACACATCAAGGTCACGTGACGTATACAAATGTGCGTATTTTGTGTATGAGTACCCGTAGTAGCCGACAAAACTGAGGACCTTCGGATTTTTCAGGAACCGACTTAAATCCTTAAAACGAATGGAAATAAAGGAAACATTTCGAGGACTCGGGTGTAAGTCCTCACATGGATATAAGTCCTCTATTTGTTGGTGTGCAGTCAAGGCGAGTCCTCAAAATGTTGTATATGTATACACACAACACACACATAACAAGGTTATTTGCAGGCATAAAGGTAAATAATAATTTAATAAACAAATCATACATAAATATTACATGTCGTTTCCATACATGTTTATTTGTTAAGATGTAGATTTTAATTTCTTTTGATCAACTTCTCTCTTCTCACCATGTTTGTACTTATGAGCTTGTATTGATAGTCATTAACCTTTTCCTACATACAACACATCTGTATTAGATGACTTTGAAAGTATATAGTCAAACACACTGAAAAGCTTTATAAATGTATGCATAATTACTGTAAAGAGTTAAAAACGTTGCGGCAAAAGGAGAAACTGCTAGTTTTGAGCAATTTATATATGTTTCAATGTTTTTTAAATGTCGGCAGCTGCAGATGTGTAAGAAAGAGTCTATATATATGTTGGAAAGGGTTAGCAGTTGTGTGAATCCGAAACTGTACATTATAGGATATTTTTTCATATTCTAATTTCCTTCGAGTACCCTGTTGTGTGTACCAGAAGACTTATTTCAATGAGATTCTTCTTTTGAGTACCAACAACATTGTGTTTTACCCTTTTCCACATATTGAAAATCTTCAGCAGACAAACTTTGAAAATCCAGACAAACTATATGGTTACTTTATTAATGAAAGTTAAATTAATTAAATAATTAATTTAATAATGAATTGTTGTAAAACATGGAAGAAAAAGGAAACATTGCTCAAAACATTGTGGAAAAAGGAAAATTGCTTGTATGGGGATAAACCCCATCCCTCATACAAAAAATCAGCAGCAGACGACATTGCAAACATGTTGACAAAAATATGGAAAATCTCTAAAAAATAAGGGAGTATACTGTATTTACTGAAAATATGTTGAAAACAATGTGGCAAAAGGAGTAATTGATTCCTTTGAGCAATTTCTTCTTTCGTCACAATGTTTTCAATAGTTGTATGCTGCAGAGGCCTCAGAAAGCATCTACATGTGAGAAAGGGTTAAGAGAAACATTGTTGTTTTAAATAATAACCGGTATTTCACTAGATGTTGCTTTCAAAATATCTGAGGAGAAGTTGTAATGTAAGAGAAATGTTGGTGTGATTTTTATTTGTTCTCATCTCTATCTAGTCAGAATAAATATATCAACTTAACCACATTAATGATCTGTCTGTCTGACTAAATGTCAAATCACTTAATCAATAGGTATGTACACAAATGTAAATATATGGTTTATTTGTTTAATAAACTTCTTTTATTTAATATACAATGTAATTGGTCCTTTGTTATTTCCCTATTTTATGGTTTGGTTGTATCCATTTATACATTTACACATTTGCTTTGAAAATAACTGATGAAAAGTTATAGTGATAGCTAGTATCAGGAACATTGGTTTTGATACACAGCTGAAAACTTGAGACTGGGGGCAGAGAAAACACAACTTTGGAAATTTCCTCTTCTTCCCACATTTTTTCAAAGCTACTTTATAATGGAGTCATCTAAAATTGTATACTCTGGAAAGATTAAATCATCATCATTATCCTAATTAATGGAGGATACAAGTTTGACCACCTTGCCTTTGGGATCTCAGATTTAGCCAGGGTCAAAAATAAGAATAATGACATATAGTAAGTTTTGGGTACATTTTTGGGTAATGGTTGATTTGATGTTTATAAATGTGAGAAAGTAACCTAAAGCATGGGATGGAATTTTTCCGTTGAACCCACTTCTCCTTCCGGTTGACTACACTGGTTGCTAGAACTAAGCATGAATTTAGAGGTAAATTGAATACCAGCTTTCGCGTCCAAAATTGCTTGAAAAGGAGCTGGAAACGTGGTATTTCTGACTGCATCAACAGATGCCTATCGATTTTGAGAGTCTTAGCAGCTCTTCAATTTTTACACTACCCCCCCTGCATTTTTGTTGGGTGATTTTTGAATAAAGGGTCAAATGGTCCTTTCTGTCCTACCTTTTCATCCTGTTTCCAGACCAACTTTTGTGGCCATTTCTTTCCATAATATGGCCGGAGGTGTACTTCTAGTCATTTTTTTTATAATTATGCACTCCTTAATACAG
>JASEVX010000003.1:84296699-84372132 GCA_031761405.1 Serripes groenlandicus
AGAGTAGAGAGAGAGAGAGAGAGAGGAGAGGAGATGAGAGGAAGAGAGAAGAGAGGAGAGAGAGAGAGAGAGAGAGAGAGATGATGAGAGAGAGAGAGAGAGAGAGAGAGAGAGAGAGAGAGAGAGAGAGAGAGGAGAGAGAGAAGAGAGGGAGAGCGAGAAAGAGAAAGAAATAGAGAGAATGACATACATATTTTCGTATTTACATGTCAATCTAATGAAGATCAATCCATTATGAATAAAGATGTTATGTTCTGTTCTGTAAAATATCTTTCGTATGAACATGTATAATGTAAATCTTTGAAATAAAGCTTATATTCTGTTCTGTTCCGTTCTGTTCTAACACTGTGGATATGACGGAAAACATTGCGGAAAGTGACACAAAACACCATTCAGAAGAAACACACTGACCTGTAGAAGAGAGAGAGCGAGAAAGAGAGAGAGAGAGAGAAAAAGAAAGAAAGAAGGAGGAGAGAGCTAGGGGGGGGAGGGGGGAGAGAGAGAGGGAGAGATGAGGAGAGAGGAGAGAGAGAGAGGAGAGAGAGGAGGATGGGAGAGAGAGAGAGAGAGAGAGGAGAGAGAGAGAGAGAGAGATAAGTTGTTTGAATGTTTGGTGGTTTACGCTATAACCACTATACCCAGCGGGGCTGTGAGAGAGGAGAGAGAGAGACACACACACACACACACACACACACACTACACACACATCAAACACACATACTTGTATACCTTGTGGTAGTGAAGACCTTGACATATCACAACGTTCTGAGGACTAGGTGAGCAGCCTACTTAGCGGAACATAGAACGTGTCGAACAACCTGTTTGAACGTTAGTTTTATGTGTATACTATTCAGATTTCTCTACACTGCACAGAGATGACAGAGATGATTGAAAACAAAATGAGGACGTGTCCATCATATCTATCTTTTTGAGGACCACAAAACGAGGACGTTCATTTGCATAAATTATACAGACCTGATTTTATGCATCGTAATGAGGAGGTTGTTTTGTGTATCATTAAGAAGACTTTAGTTCTAGAATTGAAAATATTTCTATGTTGGAGAAACCATTCTACTTAAGCACACATCAAGGTCACGTGACGTATACAAATGTGCGTAGTTTGTGTATGAGTACCCGTAGTAGCCGACAAACTGAGGACCTTCGGATTTTTACAGGAACCGACTTAAATCCTTAAAACGAATGGAAATAAAGGAAAACATTTCGAGGACTCGGGTGTAAGTCCTCACAATGGATATAAGTCCTCTATTTGTTGGTGTGCAGTCAAGGCGAAGTCCTCAAAATGTTGTATATGTATACACACACACACACATAACAAGGTTATTTGCAGGCATAAAGGTAAAATAATAATTTAATAAACAAATCATACATAAATATTACATGGTCGTTTCCATACATGTTTATTTGTTAAGATGTAGATTTTAATTTCTTTTGATCAACTTCTCTTCTCACCATGTTTGTACTTATGAGCTTGTATTGATAGTCATTAACCTTTTCCTACATACAAACACATCTGTATTAGATGACTTTGAAAGAGTATATAGTCAAACACACTGAAAAGCTTTATAAATGTATGCATAATTACTGTAAAGAGTTAAAAACGTTGCGGCAAAAGGAGAAAACTGCTAGTTTTGAGCAATTTATATATGTTTTCACAATGTTTTTAAATGTCGGCAGCTGCAGATGTGTAAGAAAGAGTCTATATATATGTTGGAAAGGGTTAGCAGTTGATGTGAATCCGAAACTGTACATTTATAGGATATTTTTTCATATTCTAATTTCCTTCGAGTACCCTGTTGTGTGTACCCAGAAGACTTATTTCAATGAGATTCTTCTTTTGAGTACCAACAACATTGTGGTTTTACCCTTTTCCACATATTGAAAATCTTCAGCAGACAAACTTTGAAAATCCAGACAAACATATGGTTACTTTATTAATGAAAGTTAAAATTAATTAAATAATTAATTTAATAATTGAATTGTTGTAAAACATGGAAGAAAAAGGAAACATTGCTCAAAACATTGTGGAAAAAGGAAAATTGCTTGTATTGGGGATAAACCCCATCCCTCATACAAAAAATCAGCAGCAGACGACATTGCAAACATGTTGACAAAAATATGGAAAATCTCTAAAAAATAAGGGAGTATACTGTATTTACTGAAAATATGTTGAAAACAATGTGGCAAAAGGAGTAATTGATTCCTTTGAGCAATTTCTTCTTTCGTCACAATGTTTTCAATAGTTGTATGCTGCAGAGGCCTCAGAAAGCATCTACATGTGAGAAAGGGTTAAGAGAAACATTGTTGTTTAAATAATAACCGGTATTTCAATAGATGTTTGCTTTCAAAATATCTGAGGAGAAGTTGTAATGTACAGAGAAATGTTGGTGTGATTTTTATTTGTTCTCATCTCTATCTAGTCAGAATAAATATATCAACTTAACCACATTAATGATCTGTCTGTCTGACTAAATGTCAAATCACTTAATACAAATAGGTATGTACACAAATGTAAATATATGGTTTATTTGTTTAATAAACTTCTTTTATTTAATATACAATGTAATTGGTCTTTGTTATTTCCTATTTTATGGTTTGGTTGTATCCATTTATACATTTACAACATTGCTTTGAAAATAACTGATGAAAAGTTATAGTGATAGCTAGTATCAGGAACATTGGTTTTGATACACAGCTGAAAACCTTGTGACTGGGGGCAGAAGAAAACACAACTTTGGAAATTTCCTCTTTTCCCACATTTTTTCAAAAGCCTACTATTATAATGGAGTCATCTAAAATTGTATACTCTTGGAAAGATTAAATCATCATCATTATCCTTAATTAATGGAGGATACAAGTTTGACACTTGCTTTTGGGATATTCAGATTTTAGCCAGGGTCAAAAATAGAAATAATGACATATAGTAAGTTTTGGGTACATTTTTGGGTAATTGGTTGATTTTGATGTTTATAAATGTGAAAAGTAAGCTCTAAGCATGGGATGGAATTTTTCAGTTGAACCCACTTCTCCTTCCGGTTTGACAACACTGGTTGCAGAACTAAGCATGAATTTAGAGGTAAATTTGAATACCAGCTTTCGCGTCCAAAATTGCTTGAAAAGGAGCTGGAAACGTGGTATTTCTGACTGCATCAACAGATTGCCTATCGTTTTGAGAGTCTTAGCAGCTCTTCAATTTTACACTTACCCCCCTGCATTTTTGTTGGGTGATTTTTGGAATAAAGGGTCAAATTGGTCTTTCTGTCCTACCTTTTCATCCTGTTTCAGACCACTTTTGTGGCCATTCTTTCCATAATATGGACGGAGGGTGTGACTTCTAGTCATTTTTTTTATAATTATGGCACTCCTTAATACAGGAAAACCCTTTTTTATCGAACCAGTATGGATATTATGAGAATTATTGAGAGAATAAAAGTTGGGCTTTCCCAGAAAACAGAAAATCAGCTTTCAACTGTGTTATGCCACCTTTTTGGCGTTTGCTCTCCAAAGGAGTTTTGAGTAAACCTAAAAGCTAAAGAGCATCAAAGGGAGATAATATTTCAAGGGAGATAAAAGGGGTTATTGCACAGGGCTTATTTTGTCTATATGAATAGTTTTACACTGATGTGTAGATTTCTCTTTACAGAACTATTCATCACCCACTTTACTGAATCTCACCCTATAAGCGAACCATGTTTCATTGACATATCGTGTAGAACGATGATTGTTATTACTCCGCAGCTGAAGACTGTTTTGTTATGCCGGAATCACAGCGTCAGTTGGTCAGTGGGTCAGTGTTGGTTTTAAACCTTTTCCACTTGTAGTAGCATTTTGCAGCAATAGCAGTAGACGACTTTTGAAAACATTGTGGACAAAGGTGAAACTGCTCATGATTTGTTCAACTTTATTTAACACTTAAGTGTTCTTTACAGAGATCTTCCAATGTTTTGCCTGTACAATATCTTTAGAAAGAACAGAACAAAGTTTAGGAGAAAGAGAAAATGCTTATCAAAAACTGTCTGACTAAAAGAATCTTAACTGCTTTAAAGAGTCCTAAAAGTAGCTGTTATGCTACTCTAGGCTGACTTTAGTTTTATACTTATTCTTCAGAGAAATGATAAACATGATCATTACCACATACAACAAATCTTACTTTGAAAACATCTTGGCAATAGTATGGAAAGTAGGATCATTTAAAATATTTGAAAACATTGTGACGAAAGTAGAAATTGCTCATCATGAGCTGCGAGTTTCTGCTTTTGACCCAAGATTTTTAGATGCTGTCACTAGATGTATTGGGAAATGCTTCAATAGCCACATAAACTTAAGATAAGACAATCTTTTGGAAATAAAAGTCAACTTTAGAACATGTGATGAAAATGAAAGAGAAAGCCAGGAGACACTTGGGTAGGTGAACTGGCTACCGTAATATGACTGAATCTTTTGTTTAAAGGACAGTTAACCAAAATCAATCAATCAATCAATCACAATGGTATAGCTTATAAGGTGTGATCATTGATTGCAAAGCTTAAAAGCTTCAATGCAATTTTGCATTTTGCATAGCCTTGCATACATACATACATACATACATACATATATAATTATATATTAATATTGTCACTGTGATTCGAACAAAAAGGTTGTATTCCTAAACCGAGAGGTCCAGATAAGAGGGGTATTCAGCTCTTTCCCCCACAATTTCTGTCTTATTGTTAAAGCAAACCCTATGTTGTTCGTACTCAAACGAATCATCTCACTGAGATCATTTTTGTTTGAGTTCCCACAACATAGAGTTAGAGTGTCAAAAGAGGATTTAAGAACATGCAAAACGCCCATTATCTATAGCTCTGTAAAACTGTTCTGCCTTACCTAAGACGTTTTGGACTCATCCAAATTCAAATTAGCTGAAGGTCATAATAGAAAATGTCAAAATTCATCTGCTGCGGAGGCAGTCTAACCCTTTCCCTCATACAACAGCTGTAGAAGGTGGCCTGTTTACTAAGCAACAATATGGAAAATATGTGGAAACAAAAGCATGATTATTGAATAGAATTGGGAACATCGTGGCAAAAGGATAACTTTCACATCCGATGAGAAGTTTCTTATTTTGCTAAAATGTTTTAAATAGTTGTCTGCTGCAGATATATCAAAATGTGTCTGTATGTGGGAAAGGGTTAACATTGGATGTATTAAAAGGATATAGGTTGCTATGATAATTTATACTAAAGTTTGCACCAGCATGACAATTATGTCTTGTCTGTGAATCCATGTATGTTGTCTATTGTATTTTCATTTGTCTTACATGTACAAAGTCAAAAATCTATATCTCAGGCGTATTTTATGCCATAATCTCATTTTTTGTCTTGCATACCCTATCTTGTGGTCGCGTAAAAGAACTCTCAATGAGACGATTATTTTGAGAACCTACAATATAGGGTTTGGTTTGGTTATAAAAGGGTGATGAATTGATAAGTTTACTCCCGTCCCCCTCACTCTCTGTATGAGATATAAACCTTTCACACATATAGACGCATTCTGACGCATCTACAGCAGACGACTTTTGAAAACATTATGACAAATGGAGAAATTGCTCAAAACGAACAATTTCTCCTTTTGTCATAATGTTTTCAACCTTTTTTCAGTGTTATACCTACATTTTGAGTGATTTTCTATGGTTTTGCATAGATAATTTCAATGTCGTCTGCTGCAGATTTGCTGTATGTGGGAAAGGATTAAGAATATGTTTTAATGAATTTAGATTTCAAAGACTGTAACAAATCAATTGTAAAAAATGTGCAGGAGCCTAATTATGACTGTCCTATTTCAAAATGTTTATCTATAAAAGATCATTTCCATGTTTTATTTATATCCTTTCCCCAAAATAACAAATCTGCAGCAGCTGACATTAAAATCGTCTGGGGAAAGATATGAAAATAAATTATTAATGAAGGTTTAATTTAACCCTTTCTCACATACAGCAAATCTGCAGCAGACAACTTTGAAAACATACCCGAAAAAAATTGGAAACTACTTTTAAATGAGAATACAATAATTGAATAGAGTTGAAAACATGGTTACAAAAGGAGAAATTGATTATTTTGAGCAGTTTCTTCTATTGTCGCCATGTTTTCAAAAAGCCGTCTGCTGCAGAGGCGTCAGAAAACGTCTTTATGAGGGAAAGGGTTAAGAATAAAGTTGAAAACATTGTGGCAAAAGAAGAAATTTCTCATTTTGCCAAAATGTTTTCAGATGCCGTCTGCTGAAGATGCGTCACTATGCGTCTACGGTTGGGAAAGGATTACATTTTGGACTGGCATAACCTCCTTGTTCAGACCGACATAATTCATTTATATATCCATTGGAATTGTATGATATCGAAGTTCATACAAGTTTATTTTCAAATTCACACAATCTTTTACAAGCTTATTTTCAACTTAAACATGCTTATACAAGCTTATTTTTCATATGTGCAAAAGCTTATACAAGCTTATTTTTCATATGTGCACAAGCTTATACAAGCTTATTTTTCAAATGTGCACAAGCGATTACAAGCTTATTTTCAAATTCATAAAGCTTATACAAGCTAATTTTCAAATACATTATGAGCTTTTTTTCAAATTCATACAAGCTTATTTTCAAATATATTATAAGCTAATTTTCGAATTTATAGTAGGTTTTTACCGAGTTCATAATTGACTAATGTATTAGTTTCAGAGTGGAACATTAAGAGCTTAACCCTTTCGAACATACAACTTATCTGTAGCAGACAAATTTAAATATGTCCCTGCAAAAATATGATCAAATTGAAAGTTTTGTTATTGAAAAAAGTTGAAAACCTTGAGGCAAAAGGAGAAATTGCTCCAATTTCTCCATGTGTAAATAGGTTTTCATAAAACATCTGCTTCATATGTATTAAAACGGAACTGCAAGGGAAGAGTTACCCCTTTCACACATACAACACATTTTTGAAAACAAATAGGCAAAACTATATAAAATCTCTATAAATGAGTATTATAAAGAGTCTGTATTAGGGAAAGGGTTAATACTAAAATAGCCTGTCAATTCCAAGCATCTCATGTGCTTTTTCGATTCGAGCAATTTTTTCTTTTGTCACTATGTTTACAAAAAGTCGTCTGCTGCAAATCATTCACTAGATTTACTGTTTGATGAAGGACACAGACCATAGTTGACATTTCGAGGGCTTCATGCAAAACGGCTGTAACTAAATCTTGTTCAACATGTAGTTACAACCGTTTTGCATGAAACCATCACCTTTTGTACGACAGATAAATTTGAAAACAACAAAATTTTAGTCTAACAAATTCAGATATTTTCTAATCAAACGACTCTTTTAAAAGGCCATAATTGGTTTGAGAAGGGATGGGTTAAAGAAAATGTGACCTTATTTTGAAATAACACATTTTACACATGAATGAAGTTAATAAATGGCGTCCCACAACCGCATTTTGAATGAAGTGAAATCATATTTCATTGACGTTCCATAACCAAATTTGAAATTTTGATCTGATATGATGTACGTGACAATGTTCATGTACTTTTGCTGAAAAATCTGCAGGTTAAGTCCAACCTGTGTTTAAAGATCACCAATGGGAAGAGAATGACCCGGTATTTAAAGAAAACTGTTTTCTATAACAAAAAAATGCAATATGTTTGCCAAGATATTTTCATAGTCGTCTCCTTTAGATTTGTTGTATGTCGGAAAGGGTTAAGCTTATCTTTACATCTTTACTTTACACTTAACTATTTCTAGCTTTCAGTCTTAAGTCTTTTCTTTATGAATCCCGTAGTTTTAGATATTTAAGTTTTAAGGTATTATTTTGTTGCTGTTTTTTTTAAGAAAGCCAAAATTATGGTTTTTAAAATTCATTGTATAATTAATCCTTTCCCACATGCCATAATCTGAAGCAGACGGCTTTGAAATGATCAAGATCAACATTTAGAAAATCTCTGTAATTGATAGTAAGATTATTCAGAGCTGAAATCATTATAGCAAATGGAGAAATTGATCATCATGAGCAATTTCTCATTTTGTCACACTGATTTCAAAAGTCTTCTGCTTCAGATGCTTCAGAAAGCGTCTTTATGAGAGAAACGGTTAATAGAAAGGAGGTTATAATTGGACATGTGTCCGGCAAAATCATTGTTACTAAATGTCAAATCATCATGTACAAGTTTATGTTATCCCTTTCCAACTTGCTTACTTATGTTGACGCCTCCGCAGCAGACGACTTTAAAAGAAACATTGGGGCCAAAGGAGATATTGCTTATTATGAGAAATTTATCCTTTTGCAACAATGTTTTCGACTTTATCCTATAATTATATTTTCTTTTGTAGAGATTACCAAATTTTTGGCTAAATGTTTTCAAAGTCATCTGCTGCAGAAATGTTGTATGTGGGAAAGGGTAACCCTATCCCGAATACAGGCAACAGTTAATACCTCTTTGGTTGACAGCTAAAACAAAAACATTTTGGGAAATGGAAAAACTGTTTATGTTAAAAAGAATCTTCTTTTCTGACAAAATTTGTTTTCTGCTTTGTATGAAAAATATACAAAATGTCCTATTTTTCAGATGCTACTGTTTACAATGCTGACGACTCCTAAAATGTCACATAAATTGTAAACCTTTCCCATGAACAGACACTTCATGGTGCCTCTGCAGCAGACAACTTTTTAAAATATTGCTGCAAAAAAAGTAATTGCTCATAATGAGAAATTTTCACTTTTGCAACAAAGTTTTCAATTCGTTTAAAGAGATTTTCAATATTTTTGACAAAACCTTTACAAAGTCGTCTGCTGCAGATTAGTTGTATGTTTCAATTATATCACAGCCTTTATTGGATTAATTGTCAGTAAAGCTGGTAATATTATTGTAACAACAGCGCATCAGTCCATTTTAAAGTCTTAGGATTGACCCCATCGAAGATCAAACCCTGATTATTCACTCCCAAGATGGGTGCTCTGACCACTACACCACATAAACTGTGTAACAGAAGCTTCTTTATCCCAAGATAGGTGCTCTGACCACTACACCATAGAGAGTGTCTAACAAAAGCTTCTTTATCCTAAGATGGGTGCTCTGATCACTACACCACAGAGACTGTGTAACAGAAGCTTCTTTATCCCAAGATGGGTGCTCTGACCACTACACAACAGAGACTGTGTAACATAAGCTTCTTTATCCCAATATGGGTGCTCTGACCACTACACAACAGAGACTGTGTAACATAAGCTTCTTTATCCCAATATGGGTGCTCTGACCACTACACAACAGAGACTGTGTAACAGAAGCTTTTGTATCCCAATATGGGTGCTCTGACCACTACACCACAGAGACTGTGTAATAGAAGCTTCTTTATCCCAAGATGGTTGCTCTGACCACTACACCACAGAGACTGTGTAACAGAAGCTTCTTTATCCCAAGTTGGGTGCTCTGACCACTACACCACAGAGAGTGTGTAACAGAAGCTTCTTTATCCCAATATGGGTGCTCTGACCACTACACCACAGAGACTGTGTAACAGAAGCTTCTTTATCCCAAGAAGGGTGCTCTGACCACTACACCACGAATACTGTGTAACAGAAGCTTCTTTATCCCAAGATGGTTGCTCTGACCACTACAGCACAGAGACTGTGTAACAGAAGCTTCTTTATCCCAAGATGGTTGCTCTGACCACTACACCACAGAGACTGTGTAACAGAAGCTTAACTGAACATTTGCACAGTTGTATCAGTGCCCTTTCCCACACTAGGCAGATGATTGTTGAAAATATAAAGCCAAAAAAAGAAATGGCTCATAATGAGCAATTCTCTCCTTTTGCGACAATGATTTCAACTCTATACAATAATTAATTCTTTAACCATAGCGATTTTCCACATTTTTGCCTAGTTCTTTTTGAAGTCGTCTGCTTCAGATTTGTTACATGTTTGAAATGATAAAAAAAATCCAACCTTCAACAAATCTGCAGCAGACGACTTGAAAAACATCTAGTTAATCTTGAATCTTGATCAATCAAAAGTTAAAACTATAAAACTCTGGGAATGTTCTCGGTGTTCAGAAATGAGCTCTTCACCCGAAACAATACTTGTTTATTGGTCAAATTTGAGAATAAATTTGCTTTTGACCAATCATATGCTTGAGCACAATATCTGAGGACAGATTGTATTATTATTGTTCTCCGAGCCTGTACAGGAAGTTGAAATGTATTCCTATACAAACTTTATCTTCGGGAGAAAAATAGAATTGTAGCTCAACAGGTGCTTTAATCATATACACATGTATTTAATGCATCTACTTTATACATTTGTACGTAATCCTAATAACTACAATATTTACCTCCCCTGTCTTCCATTTTTATATGCAAATTTCTTTAACCGTTTCTCACATACAACAAATCTGCAGCAGCCGACTTTCAAAACACACAGACACAAAAATGGAAAATATGTACAAGTAATAATTTAGCTGTTGAATAGATTTGAAAACAGTGTGACAAAAGGAGAAATTGTTCGCTATGAGCAATTTCTCCTTTGTGTCATAATGTTTTCAAAAGTCTACTGCAGAGGTGTATACGATTAATATTGAATGGAGAAATATCAAATAAATTATCATAAAAAAACTACATGCACAAAAAAGATTAAATCTAGAAGCTGACATTATGAGATAATATATACATTTCAGCAATATAAGGTTGTGAAAATCGATTTTTTTTTCTCTGTGTTTTCACAGGGACGTAGATAAGTTCTTATCTACGTCCCTTATTTTCCTAATTATTCCTTTTTTGTTATTATACTTAATTAACCCTTTCCCACATCTAGAAACCTTTGTAGGCCTCTGCAGCAGACAAGTTGTTAATAGAGTTAGAAACATTGTGACAAAAGGAGAAATATGTATCAACTTTATTCAATAATTATACTTCCACTTACAGATAATTTTTGCTTTTTTTGTCTAGATAATTTTCAAAGAAGTCTGCTGTACAATTGATGTATGTGTGAAAGGGTTTATTGTTAGTTGCTTACATATGTATCATATTTGCCTAACAAAATGGCAACCAAGAGAGGTAAATATTGTAGTCATGTGAATTATGTATCAACCATGGCACAGTCATCATTCGATGTTGCTGAGCTGGTTTTATTGACCCTTACCCTCGTACAGACACATTTTTATAACTCTACAGGAGGGGACTTTTGAACAATTTGTGACAAAAGGAAAGTTGCTCATAATGAGCAGTAGTTATTTCTCCTTTTGTCACTATGTTTTTTTTTATCTCTATTCATTTACATTACTTTCCTGTACAGAGATGTTTCATACGGGAAAGGGTTAACAAACTTAAATTTAATCCATGACCATTTATTTCTGACTGCTTTTGCTTTCATTTTGAGAATTCATTGTTTGGTGTTTGTCCGCTTCCAACAATTTTTTAATTATATCACGGCGTTTCCTGGTTTAGTTACCAGTACTACTGGTCCATTGTTTGGTGTTTGTCCGCTTCCAACACAATTTTAAATTATGTCACGGAGTTTCCTGGGTTAGTTACCAGTACTACTGGTCCATTGTTCCTAACCCTAGCCGGTCAGTCGTAATACTAACCCTGCAACCCTGAGCGCCAAGGAGGGCAGCTATTACTACCATTTTTAAAGTCTTTTTGAAAATGGAACCTCAATGAGTGAAGTATAATTCATGAAAGCTAGAGTAGTTCTAATTATATGTGGGAATAGCATTATTTAAATCGCCAATACACATAGTTCTTATTGTTTCACACATAGACACTTTCTGAAGTCTCTGCAGCAGACAACGTTTTCAAATATTGTGTGACAAAATCAGAAATTGTTCATCCTTTTTCCATACAGTTTTCACTGCAGGATCGGCTAACTGCATGCTAGCAGATTGGTTTCGCCGAAAGTTGATGGGCTACGCAAACAGTTTTTATCTAGATCAGGCTTTACAAGACATTGTATCTGATCTCAGATCCAAACCATTTGACTTTCAGGTTTCGATTTCAGCAAATTATTGGAGAAAAAATAAAATTTAAAAATTGTTGAAGACAACAATATATCACAGGCGTCCGAATTTCTATTACAGCAAAAAAAGGCGTACGTATATAGGGGCTATTTATAGTAACACGTGCGGGATTCCCCAAATTACCATTACGATCATTTTTATCATACAGAGATACTTTTTGAGTATTTTACCGAGGTATTGTGTGATTTTCCCTCTTTTTTGCTGTAATAGAAATTCGGACGGCTGTGGGTATATAGCAAACAAAAAATAACTTGGTGACCAAAAAGTTTTCAAAGACAAATGTTTGAAAGGTTTCAAAGATGTGTGATTCATATGGAGTCTTACTGTGAACAAAAAAGGTTGGTTTTTGTGAACAGTACATATCAAGATGAGCCCATGCATCTGCATAGTCTGATTCAGATCTCTGCTTTTTCAAAGATAACTTGCGCAAGGGTCTGTCAACTTGAGTAGATTCTCATAAGATAGCTTGGACATTGTGATATTCCCTTACACTGTTTATTAATTATATTTTCCCTTCTTTGTTTTTGTATGTGGAAAAGGGTTAAAACCAGACCTATACCTCACTGCAGGTTTGCTGTATGTGGGAAACGGTTAAAACCAGATCTATACCACACTGCAGGTTTGCTGTATGTGTGAAAGGGTTGAAACCAGACCTATACCTCACTGCAGGTTTGCTGTATGTGGGGAACCAGACCTATACCTCAATGCAGGTTTGCTGTTTGTGGGTAACCAGACCTATACCTCACTGCAGTACAAATCACTCATTGAGAACAATATACATGAAGGGCAGAATTTTGGTCCGCTTATAATGATACCGGGGGGAAATGGTTCAAGTTGCATTTTGTAAACAGTGTATAACCTGATAAGTGTGAATCTACACAGTCTGATCAAGATTTACACAGTTCATATTATAGTTTCACAAGCTTGTTAGAAGCTTCTGTCAACTTGTGTAGATTATGATAAGAAATAGCACATATATCTACACAGTCTGATCAAGATTTACACACTTCACATAATAGTTTCACAAGCCTGTTAGAAGCTTCTGTCAATTTGTGTAGATTCTGATAAGACATACATGTAGGACATATATCTACCCTGTTTTGAAATGCCAATATTGTACCTTTTCCCTTAGCATTGCTGTGTGAGAATATCTACATATACACACACGTGCAGGCTGATCTTGATCACTGCTGGTAGCAGAGTTCAGAAATTCTATACATATTCGAAGAGCCTGAAAACTGCAGGTTGATCTGGGTCATTGCTTGTCACAACGTCCCGTTCCGAAGTTGGGTTTTAATGAAATATAGCGTATGCCATAAGATTAAACAAAAATGCCGGTTTATCTGGATATTTGCTCGTCTCAACATCCAGTAGTTCAGTTTTAGTGCATCAATTAGACCATATATTATAAGGACGAAACTGAATACCTAACACTGCTACATGTAGGTGAGGATCTCAACTCTGTTGTTGACTTTACAAAAAGCAGTACAGGTAAAGACAAATGTTACCAGGGAGACAATATCGGCTATGATGGCTAGGTAGAAGCCGATGTCCATTGTGATCCCAGATCTGGTCCTGAAGTACAACCCGATCATCACAGTAAACAGGACAACTGTAAAAGAGAAACAAATAAATGCTGCTTGCCACATATCTGCCAAATGCCGTCTGCTTTGGGAGCTGACATTATGAAAGGATGAATTATTTACTAGGATTATACTGTTGAAGCAATTGCAGCAGACAGCTTTTCAAAACAGTATATTGATGAGCATTTTTTCCTTCTACCTCCAAGTTTTAACCCTTTCCCTCATATAGATGCTTGCTGACGCCTCTGCAGCAGACGGCTTTTTAAAAACATGAAGTCAAAAAAAAGAAGTTGTTCAAAACGAGCAATTTCTCCTTTTGCCACAATATTTTCCGCTTTTAGTCATAGGTTATCCATTCAATTATTCAATCTTTTGAGAAAACATGTTCAAAGTCGTCTGCTGCAGAATTGTTGTATGAAGGAAAGGGTTAAACTATATTCAATAAATTATTGATTTTACAGTTCTCTTTTTTTTTTAAACCCTTTGTCCATTGAATTTTTTCCATGTATACAATAATTGGCAACAAAGTTGGCTCCAACTTTTTTATTTTGGCTCCTTTTTTTTTTAAATTTTGGCTAAAATGTTTGTCCAGCGGATGCCCTGAATTATAATCGTTTATGTAGCTAAATGATATCAAAACCGTCTGCAGCAGGTTTATTGGGTTTAGATTATTCCATCAGTCAACAACCTCTGTAGAATAGCATTTAACCTTTTCCCACATGCAGATGCTTTCGCAGATGATGAGGCTTGAAAATATTGTGACAAAGAAGAAATTGCTCAAAATGAGTAATTTCTCCTTTTGCCACAATGTTTTCAATCAACTCTATTCAATTATCATATCTTCATTTTCAGAGATTTTTCATATGTTTTGATTATATTTTTTGCAGATTAATTATATGTTGGAAAGGGTTTAAGTGCAGACATCATTTTAAGTATGAATTTTAGACAGAGCAAAAAACTTTATAATCGAAAAGTAGAAATTACCAAAAGTTAGCAAGTTCTCCTTTTTGTCCTTTTCCAATATACGAAAAATTCGTAACGGACAAATTTGAAAACATCTAGGCAAAACTAGGAATTTTTAGCTCGTCTGTTTTTGAAGAAACAAATTCGGGCTATTGTGATACCCTTGGTGTCACCGTCATCTGCATTGTCAGCGTCGTCACAAAACTTTAACCTTACCTTATAACTCGTAACATTTTAAAATGAAACTTGGTACAAATGTTCCTAGGAACGTCAATATGCATGTCTTTACAAAGTCACATTACTCTGGCTTTAATGATTATTCAGTAAGGCCCCTTTTTCACTTTAGAAAAAACAGATGAGCGTTGGCGTTTGCTATGCTGCGCTCTTGTTTTATTTTGATACGAGCTGAAAACAAATTCTGGATACTTTTTTATTTGATTTGTGCAATTCCTCTTTTTTCCACAATGTTTTCAACAGGTACAATCATCTGACTATCAAGGAAAGGGTCATCATGTTTGTTCTGAATGTCTCTTGTTGACCTAAGCAATTAATAGTGGTTATTGTTTTTGTATTTTCTAGGCATTAGTTATAAGCCTTTATTCATTTCCCACATACAATAGATATGCAGCAGAGGACTAAAAAAAATCAAGGTAAAAATATTTAAAACTGAGAGAATAATTATTGAAAATACAGGCAAAGGGAGAAATTACTCATTTCCAACGTCCTCTGCTGCAGATGTGTCACAATGCATCTCCAAGTTAGAAATGGGTTTATGATGTATTTTTTAGGCATTTTCAAGTTTCTAGACGAGTATTATGAAAGCTTGAAACATGAAGAATCAGCGAATAAGAAGGAAGACGATAACAAATCAACGTCCTCCTCACTGCCCAATGCTTCCAACGTACATGTACCTGATCAAAAGAAGGATAAAAGGTATAAATCTTCATGTGTTTTTACCCTGTCCCACGAACTGTACACCAAACCGGAAGCAGACGACTTTGAAAACATGTCAGTATAAATATGGAACATCTCTATTAATTAATGAAAGGACAATTATTAAACAAAGATAGAAACATTGTAGCAAAAGAAGGAATTGCTCATTATGAACAATTTCTCATTTGGCCGTGATGTTTTCAAAGTCTTCTGCAGCAGAGGCGGTTTTGAACGGATATTTCAGTTTCATCACAGCATTTCCTGGGTAAACTTCCAGTACCACCGGTAATATAAATCCTGACACCCATGTATCAGTTGTACTGCAGGCCTAAGGGCAGAGGAAGGATGTCAGTACTAGCATGTTTGAACAACGCTAGAGTTAATTCTTGTTTGTGTGTCCCCTGCCTGTAATGCCCTTCCTCATCGGAGTAGTAGTTTGAGAATATGCCGCTAGAGCAGGACATCAGGGATCAATCCATGGTCGTGTCATACCAAAGAGGATGGCTTCCTTCCTTAATTGCACTCAGGGTTGTAGGTATAGCATTATAACTGATGTGCTGTTGTCAGGATAAGCTTATCAGAATTCGTGTAATTCCCTCCGGAAGTGTTGTGGTTAAACTGTAGGAACCAATGTAAAACACCATGCAGACAGGAAGTGTTGTGGTTAAATTGTAGGAACCAGGGTAAAACACCATGCAGACAGGAAGTGTTGTGGTTAAACTGTAGGAACCAGGGTAAAACACCATGCAGACAAGAAGTGTTGTGATATACTGTAGGAACCAGTGTAAAACACCATACAGACAAGAAGTGTTGTGATATACTGTAGGAACCAGTATAAAACACCATACAGACAAGAAGTGTTGTGATATACTGTAGGAACCAATGTAAAACACCATGCAGACAAGAAGTGTTGTGATATACTGTAGGAACCAGTGTAAAACACCATACAGACAAGAGGTGTTGTGATATACTGTAGGAACCAGTGTAAAACACCATGCAGACAAGAAGTGTTGTGATATACTGTAGGAACCAGGGTAAAACACCATACAGACAAGAAGTGTTGTGGTTAAACTGTAGGAACCAGTGTAAAACACCATGCAGATACGAAGTGTTGCGATATACTGTAGGACCCAGTGTAAAACACCATGCTGACAAGAAGTGTTGTGATATACTGTAGGAACCAGTGTAAAACACCATACAGACAGGAAGTGTTGTGATATGCTGTAGGAACCAGTGTAAAACACCATGCAGACAGGAAGTGTTGTGATATACTGTAGGAACCAGTGTAAAACACCATGCAGACAAGAAGTGTTGTGATATACTGTAGGAACCAGTGTAAAACACCATGCAGACAAGAAGTGTTGTGATATACTGTAGGAACCAATGTAAAACACCATGCAGACAAGAAGTGTTGTGATATACTGTAGGAACCAGTGTAAAACACCATACAGACAAGAGGTGTTGTGATATACTGTAGGAACCAGTGTAAAACACCATGCAGACAAGAAGTGTTGTGATATACTGTAGGAACCAGGGTAAAACACCATACAGACAAGAAGTGTTGTGGTTAAACTGTAGGAACCAGTGTAAAACACCATGCAGATACGAAGTGTTGCGATATACTGTAGGACCCAGTGTAAAACACCATGCTGACAAGAAGTGTTGTGATATACTGTAGGAACCAGTGTAAAACACCATACAGACAGGAAGTGTTGTGATATGCTGTAGGAACCAGTGTAAAACACCATGCAGACAGGAAGTGTTGTGATATACTGTAGGAACCAGTGTAAAACACCATGCAGACAAGAAGTGTTGTGATATACTGTAGGAACCAGTGTAAAACACCATGCAGACAAGAAGTGTTGTGATATACTGTAGGAACCAGAGTAAAACACCATACAGACAAGAAGTGTTGTGATATACTGTAGGAACCAGTGTAAAACACCATGCAGACAAGAAGTGTTGTGATATACTGTAGGAACCAGTGTAAAACACCATGCAGACAAGAAGTGTTGTGATATGCTGTAGGAACCAGTGTAAAACACCATGCAGACAGGAAGTGTTGTGATATACTGTAGGAACCAGTGTAAAACACCATGCAGACAAGAAGTGTTGTGATATACTGTAGGAACCAGTGTAAAACACCATGCAGACAAGAAGTGTTGTGATATACTGTAGGAACCAGAGTAAAACACCATACAGACAAGAAGTGTTGTGATATACTGTAGGAACCAGTGTAAAACACCATGCAGACAAGAAGTGTTGTGATATACTGTAGGAACCAGTGTAAAACACCATGCAGACAAGAAGTGTTGTGATATGCTGTAGGAACCAGTGTAAAACACCATGCAGACAGGAAGTGTTGTGATATACTGTAGGAACCAGTGTAAAACACCATGCAGACAAGAAGTGTTGTGATATACTGTAGGAACCAGTGTAAAACACCATGCATACTGGAAGTGTTGTGATATACTGTAGGAACCATTGTCTCATTCATGATTATAAATAATCTTTGTCCATATATATTTTAAAAGAGGCATCTTTATCAATTGACAGGTTTTTGGTGCAAACTGGAAATATTCAAACAAGATTTATTTAAAAAAATAAACATGCATATGTAGTAGCATAACGGGTAAAATATGGTAAAATATGCTAGCCGCACTGTTGCATACTATGTTTTTTTCATAACATTTCTTAATTTACCCTTTGATTAAAAACTTAAATTCACAAAATTAAAATTAAGAAGCAATATAGTATAAATTGAGATCATCTAATTTTGCTTCATTTTGTTATCTCAAAATGCTTATGTTTGATCACAGGGACTTGCTCCTCTAAAGATAGATATTGCCCTATCTATGCATATATATTAACATATATGCATAGATAGAGCCATATCTATTTTTAGAGGAGCAAGTCCCTGTGGTTTGATCGCCTAGTAGTGTGAAATGTTGTGATTTGTTTTGGCAGGGACGTAGATATATCAACGTCCCTGGTTTTGGGGTGTATTCCATATGCAACGTCATTATATAATGTAATCAATTGTTTGTACAACTTCAAATTTGTCCAAAATGCTTGCTTTACTAAAGGGAATGTTTAATGTATTTTAACCTAATATTCAACAACTCTATTCTTACTTGAACACACCTAACAGACCCTTCCGATGGGTTAAATGTTAAATAAATATTGATAAAATATTGGTAAATTATTATTTGAGGGACACATTGTGTATAACTTGAGAAGAACAGACAAAATACATAACTTCATCAGTCAAAATCCACCACGGGAACTCCCGTTTCCAAAGATCGATTCTTTTGTGAGAAACTTTTTAATGATGTTTTCTTTGAATTGGCTGTTGTTTATTTACCACGTCATTGATTCAAAACATATTATGCTATTGCAGAACTCTCCAGCTCTTCTGTTTTGATATGTTTTGATAACGAACCAGGTTTAATTGGTTGTGCAGACGGATCTGTTTCGCCCGCGAGCAGACATTATTTGTGTATCAATTCCGAAGCATGAGAACTCGTGTTCCGTGAGAACTGCACATACCGGTGAAGTGTTAAATTATATCAAGGCATACGGTGTTAGGGTAATTTATTCGACTGCGATTATATTCAACGATTGGGATTTCTCTGGAAAATGCGTCACTTTCATTTCCTCTTACGATTAAAACGACGCACAGAAAATGCTCTGCAGATACATTGCTCTACAGCATGGGGTCGAAGGGCAGGTTTGCCTGTGTTACATAATAAGCACCATGAAACTTCGAATTCATACGTGCCTACAGACAAATGAAATATATGCATTTACTGTTAATTTGATATGTTCTCGAGAATTGATTCTCCATGCTGATTCGATAGTATAAATATGACTTCACTCTATTGAAATAATACATAAAAGTGATTCAATATCGGAAAAATACTAGGACTACTTTCAGCAAATGTGTAGTTTAACAAAACGCCAAATTGTAAAGGTCAAATCTCGTACCAATCTTAAGAACTCATCTATTTTTTGAGAAAAAATAATTCGTTAGAAATGACACAAAATTGGGCCGTCCCGCAAGAAAACCAACAGTATGACCTCTGCGTAATGTATCGACCCAGATCAGCATGTGCAGTCCGCGCAGAGTGATCCGGACTGACACATTCCGTCAGGGGTATAGAGTAATGATTCCTGAAACAGGAAATCCACAGGAGGCGAAAAGTGTCTGAATAGATAAGCCTGTGCGGCATGCTTATGCTGATCTTGGTCGATACTTTACGCAGAGGCCAAAATGTTGGTTTTCTCGCGGGACGGCTCAAATGTTAGAATAAGGTTTACATGATGGATTATTTTGAGCTTATCATGTAAATATATATATATGTAAAAAAAATATAGTTTTTACATTTGGATGCATCAAAATATTAGGAGAATTATTGTTATGCTCATTGAAAGAATTAATGATCAACATTATTATAGTTGATATGCAAATATAAATATGAAAATTCAAAGTTTCTTATCGTGAACTCTAAGAATAATGTTCTGTGGAGTACCGGTGCGGGAAATCCAGAAAACACACGCTATTTGACCTGACCGCTGTAATATAGCATAAATTCCACTGTAAACGGCGTTAAATTTTGAAAACGGCGTAAAACCCCAATAAAACAAATCTTCTGGAAGCGGGAAATTTCGTATTTTTCCGCTTAAGACCTCGGGAATATTCCACTCAACAAATCATTATAAGATATACTTATGTTCCATATATATTTGAGCAGCCTTTGTTGCATTTAATTCAATGATTTGAACTGAATATCATTTTTATAAATATTATTGATATCATCATGATATCATCATCATTGTTATTATTATCATTGTTGATGTTGATGTTGTTGTTTTTATTATTTATTTACAATATATTGTAAAAAGTATCATGGTATTAATCAGAATTATAATTACTTTTCAAGCTGATGATCAGATTTCAGTATTTTATCTATTTGTCACGCACTTATCATAGCATAATGTTACATGAAATTAATTTATCAGCGGGGTCCATTTTTTTTAAATTTCTATTTTTACAAGTTTGTTTCTCGTGCTTATATACGTCACCTTAAAAGGGAAGGGGAGTCCCCCGATTTTCCTTGTTAACGGTAATTAATCATTCGATTCAGTTTATTGTTTCCTTTCGAACAGAACAGGGAAGATTCGACCGAGGCAGTGCATCAGCGTCATGATCCGTCTCGCGAGAAATCCAACATTGTGGACTCTGTGTAAAGTATCGACCCGGATCAGTCTAAGCCTGGCGCGGAGTCTAACCCGAACAGACAATTTCCGTCTGCTGTGGATTTTCTGTTTCAGGAATCATTACTCTATATCCCTATCCCCCTGAGTCGGAATGTGTCGGCCCGGATTAGCCTGCGCGGATTGCGCAGGCTGATGTGGGTCGACACATTACGCAGAGGCCATCATGTTGGTTTTCTCACAGAACGGCTCATATACCCTAATCCTTGTATCACATTCACCAGTTTCAACTTTGAAAGCATCTAGGAAACACTATGGTAAATCTCAATAATTGAAAGTGTTACTATTGAATCTTTATTAGCAATTTCTCCTTTTACCGCAGTGTTTTTAAACGTCAACATGCGTCTGCAAGTGGGAAAGGAGTTCATGCATCTTCTGACTAAAAGTCTAGAAATATAGCCCCGCTATTAAGTTAACGTGTTACCTAAATGTTTTCACTGTTTAAGTTAACGTATTACCTAAGTGTTTTCAATGAATATGTTTCATAACAGTTCTTATGAGTTTGTCCAGGGGAAAAGTTGGCATTTCTGAACAGTACAGTATAGGAACAGGTCAACCTTTATAACTGACCCGTCCAATCTGAATCGACACATGTTGACATCAGATTTTTCTTTAACATGTTAATAACTTAGATCTTCGCTATAGTTTGATAAAGACCTACACTGTTAACAAAAGATAACTTGTACATATTCCCATGGATGAGATGGTGAAACGACGCATTCATTTTCATAGATCCGAGGTCGTAGTTTAAGCCACGCCCATCGCCATGTATCACAAACAAACTGACAATTAATCGATACAAACTACCCGGTTCTCATGCATCGCATGGCTTTAGTTTGTGATGGAGAACTGCGTTCGTCAATCGATTGCAATTTCTTTGATTGGCTAAAGTACTGCATGCATCCAATTTGCATATCGGATCTATGGAAGGTATGATGTATTCTGTTCTTTATGTTTGTACTTAGTCACACTAAATCAGTTCAACATTGTATGCGTGTTTCATATCCATCTTTATAAACACCTCGGCGGTGTAGTGGTAGAGCGTTTTATTGATTAATTAATTGTTTTGTTGTTTTACGCCGCTTTCAACAATGTTTCAGTTATATCACTGCGTTTCCTGTGAAAGTTACCATTTATCCTGACCCAAGCCAGTCAGTCGTAATGCTAACCCCGCAACCCTTAGCGCCAAGGAGGGTAGCAATCACGTACATGCTTCAAGTCTTTGGTATGACGTGGCCGAGGATCCAACTTGCGACCTTCCACTACACCACCGAGGCGGTCGATAGAGCGTTAACTTAAATAACACTGTGTGGTCGTATTGTTTACCTAGAACAGATTCGTTTGGCAGAATGAGAGATACATGTAGGTCCGGGTTGATCGACCCTGCCGAGACCGTATGGGAATATATAGTAACTACTTATGAATAGTGCTGCGATGAGAATACGGTCACTTCGGATTATTGTGACATATACGTAAATAAATACAGTTCAACGTGTGTTTAAATACCACCTATGGGCAGTGAACAATCTGGTCTTTGTTCACAGGTGGTCTTTTAATGCAGGGTCATTTACGCAGAACATGAGTAAATGGGAAATTGATAGTGTGGTTGCTATAGACAGGGAATTTCTAAACAAAGGTGGTCTTTTGGCACAGGTTTGACAGTATTGATTAAGGTGGGTAGTAACACGACACCAAGCGATGTACTAAATACATACGAACACGGGCTAAAGGGAGAGGAGACAATACATATACTGGATACAATACACCAAATAAATTCCTTCTTTGTTTCCATGTAAATCGACCAGTTTCAGCCCTCAATTGTCATACTTTCTAATCGTTTCTCATGTAGAACACCATATATCATTGAAAATAGTTACCTTTAAGCTTGAAAACAATCTAAAGAAAATGGGGGTGTCATGCATTATGCAAAAAAAGAATATTGTTACCGTAATTTTTTACCAAATCGGGCCCGGACGAAACCGGTGTTTAACATTCTCTTCTTTCACTTCAAACAAGGTCGAAATACTAAAAATGATCAAATCAATTATTTCCAGTGGATCCTATACACATTTACATTGAATGACTAAATGTCATATAGTCAATGCATTCTGGTGATGGTATTCACTCATTTCTACTCAAACAAAGGTTATTTCGCGTAATTTGACCTACATACATGTACATGTACGTATACCGTAAAATAATGGGAAAACGAAATGAAAATATAATAACGAACACCAAGCATACATACACTTTAATAATTAGCTAATGAATTTGTTGAAATTTAAATGTCATGTCTAAATATAAATCTTGCCATTGTTTAATGCAGAACATGATATATTACAGAAACAAAGAGGGTTGTATAATAATGTATAATTTATGTACAGTGTAGGTTTTGATCAGCCTCTACATATACACAGACTGATCATAATGTATAAAAGCGATCAGAAGCTTCTAACAAGCCAAAGAAAGTATTTTGTAAACAGTGTAGATCTTGATCAGACTGTGTGGATGCACATGCTTATATAGATATACATTGTTGACAAACCCTACTTGCACCTTTAAGAGCGCGAGAGCTCATATCAATATTGAAACAAGTATTTGTATTTCTATCAGAAACATCATGGTCAAAATTGTTTTGCAAGTCCATATTGCTGTTATGTATAATAAGGATAAAACACAAAATATTATCAATAAAACTCTAGAGCCAAGAACTACAATATTTATCTCCCCGTGTGGCCATTTTGATTGGCATAATTCTTATATGATGAAAAATGAAAGGTCAATTAAATATCATTAAACATTTATATGTAGTCAAAAAGTTGGAATAATTATATAAAATCTAATTCTTAAACGAAATATGAATTTCAAATTTCTTTGTGAGTCCGAGTAGTCACACATGATTCAATATACTCTGTCATACAAATATTCAGATGTTTACAAGCCACAACTTTAGATATAAAGACAAATAGTATGTTTGTGTACATCTTTTGGCAAACAGTCGACTTTAATGTTTTTTATAAATATGAATTGGAAGCTCAAAGCATTGAATTGTTTTTGTGATTGAACCCATTTCTCCTTCTGGTCATTATGTAAGGGCAAGGCATGTGACAACACTGCTCCCGGAGCTATAACGGGATATCACCAGGTAAAACAAATCAGTTTCCAACAGTGTTTTGCTACCATTAATGCTTCTCAAAAAGTTTGACAAGGGAGATCACTAGTGTAGTTATAGTAACTACATGTATAGGTTATTGCTTTGTCTGAACATTTAAACAACACCAACCCTTTCATTGAAACCGTCGTTTTTTCCCCTTTTGACGACCCTCTAAAAAACATTGGCAATAATTGGACGTGATTGCTTATGGAAAGTATTTTTCTACTTTTCTGAAAATAGGATTGTTTTTGTGATTGAACCCATTTTTCCTTCTGGTCATTATGTAAGGGGAATGCATGTGACAACACTGCTCCCGGAGCTATAACGGGCTATCACCAGGTAACATAAATCAGTTTCCAACAGTGTTTTGCTACCATTAATGCTTCTCAAAAAGGTCGACAAGGGAGATCACTAGTGTAGTTATAGGAACTACATGTAAAGGTTATTGATTATCTGAACATTTAAACAACACCAACCCTTTCATTGTCGACTTTGCAGCAGATGACCTATAAGCGATAGGACGTGATTGCTTATGGAAAGTATTTTTCTACTTTTCTGAAAATGTATTCTTGAGATTTAAGGCCTTATTGACTATCTAATATGGGTTCCAATGCAGTAGAAGAAGTTTATTACTATAAACAATTTCAATAGGCTACATAATGCGTAAAAAAACCAAGATACACGAATAAACAATACAATAACATTACAAGAGGAGCATGTGAGGCACATAAGACTATTTGATAACAATTTACACTTAAGTACATAATATAGAAAAAGGTGAAATGTCGGAGCAGGTGCTATTTATGCAATGATGTTCTCATCTCCGCTGTATGTATACACGCTTACCATGCTGAAAGCGGCTTAAATCACCAAATAATGAATCAATCAATCAATCATCTATAACTTGCAGAAGGACAATACAGGCTCTGGTGAGACTATGTGGAGAGTATTGAAAGCGTAGTTACACAATTAAAACCTGCTCATTTTGAATAGTTTCTCCGTTTGCCAAATTGCTTTATCCAATTTGCGCCGTACCACGAGAAAACTGGCATTATGGACATTATGCAAAATATATCGACCCAGATCAGCCTAATCCAGGCCGACACATTCCGTCTCGGTGGGAAAGAGGTATAGAGTAATGCTTCCTGAAACAGAAAATCCATAGGAGGCGAACGTGTCTGTCTGGGTGAGCCTGCGGTATGCTTGGTCTATACTTTACGCAGAGTCCACAATGATGGTTTTCTTGTGGATAGGATCATATATTAGCATTGAAAATTATCGAGACTAACAACACAACTCAATGAATATGGAAATTAGTAGACTTTTCCTAAATGTTTGACGTGTCGTTCATCATTGATTGCCGTGAAACCGCTGCATATTTAGCTTTGTTCCTAGTTTAGATGACTTTCAATGCATCAGGAACGGATCTTTATAAAGCATTATTGTAACTGGAATAATTGCACAAAACGACCAATTTATCATTTTTCCAAACTGTTTTTAAATCAATTATTGAGATGTTAAGGATCTCTTTCCTGCAATATTTTCAAAGGAAAGTTCCTTGAAACATCACAAAAATGGAACCGCTTAATTCCGAACACAGACTAGCTCTACAATAGTACTATTGGAACCGTGAAAGCTCCGTCGCTTCTGATGCGGAATATCAATCAAAGGGTTCAAAACCTTGCTCGGCCATTCGTTCTGTCCGCTAATTGATACAAACTTAGTGTGACAAGTGCCATTCATTTTCAACCAATGGTCTTCATAGTCAATGTGGAAATGTAGCCAGTACTGTAGGAATACTTTTGTGTGGAGAACTTTCAGGAGAAAGCCCAGAAACGTGCAAATTGATATAACAGAAATACAATCAATCGACAACAGAACGGGTATTTTGTTTAACCAAGCTATCTTAGCGAGTTATCACAAAACTCCATTGACCTGAAATGAAGATACAAATTGTATCGTAACTAAAACAGACCAGTTCAAGGTCAAAACCGTGTCTGGCCACAATAAGTGACCCAAATGTATAAAGCTAGGCAAAGTAAATCAGTCCTGATCAAGAACTATTTGGAATTTCGAATATTTCCATACCTTTTCAGCACAATACAAAATAACACAGGATCCGACTTTCGTGATTTTGCGATCAGAGAAGAACTAGATCAGCTTGCGCAGTTGCATACAACTGTTAAGAGAAACAGTGGACTATAAGGGAATGAATTTGACCTTAATTGGCATTATTTTTAAAAAACCTTGTATTGTAGCTCGAATTTTATCTAACGTCTATGTACAAATAACTCCGACGTCTTCCCCGTGTGCGCAATTATGAGATGTCACGTGGCTACATGAAAATATACTAGATTCACTTCCAGAACATTGGACGTCATCCATTTGAATGGGATCCACTCCTTGACCGAAAAATGCCTTTATTTTCTGTTGCCCGCTGGAATAACCGAACATTCGGCATACCACTCTTGCGTCTACGGCCTCGAATGAGTCATCACAAACGGTACCCCAGGAATTACTCAAGTAAACCTCTAGTCTGCCCCCTATGCTTCCGGAGGATATTTGCGCGTTGGCTAATCTTACGTTCTCTTTCTGGACAAATGTTGTAGACGCTGGAAGACCGACAGGTATGACCTTGACAAAGCATCCGTCGTTTCCACATGTTGGTTGTTGATTTGAGGCATTCATAATAGCTTCATGCACTGTACTTGTTTGTTCCAAGAGTGTTAAAACAGCTGAGGATAACGTTAGGTCTTCTTGCTTACTAGAATTAAGTGTGACCGAAAGTTCGATAGACGTTAAAGACGAGTGTATTGTATCTAACATACTTATTATCGGCTTTGGTATTTCTATTGGGGATTGATCAATACATTGCCTGTCTCCTGATTTTAACGATATTTTACTAGAAATGTTTAGTAAACCGGCTTCTAACATTTCCAGATAAAAACGTCTTTCTGTTATCTGGTTTTCTACAACAGCTGTAAACGTACTGTTGAGAGCAGCGAGTGTTGATGTTTGTTTACTCAGAGACTGATTAAAAGGCACCGAGTATGTTCCCAGTTTGTTTAATGTTAGTTTGAGTACGTCGATCTCTACTGTTGTGTTTTCAAGTATATCTATTTGTATCTGCTCCTTTGCTATTGTTGTTTTAAAGTGTTCGTCTAAGGTCGCTCGTGTCTCATTCAAATCTTTGGTCACAAGTCCTAATATTTGAAAAAATATTTGTTGGGAGTCAGTGACGTCTTCAAAACCAGCTTTAGTGTTATCCTTAAGCTCATATAGAATCTTTATCGTCTGATTAGACAGTTCCTTTAATTCATTGGCGTTGTTTTTAGCAAGATCTTGATTAGAAAGCACTATTGTCTCTACTTCTTTTATTGATTCGAAGACCATTTCATGTACGGAACCATTTAGTTCTGTTAAAAGGTTTTCTGTTGTGCCAACATTTATATTAATTTGATCAATTTTTTTTTCTAGTGTGTCAACTGCTTTTGACAATGAGTCAATGTTCTGATTTGTAAGCTCTACTTGCCTGTGGCATTGTGTCTGATTCAGCAAACCTGACGTCACATTTGATATAATATCCGTCATTGTCTGCACATTGTCTTCTCTTCGTTTTCCATTTGAAAGCAATGCATTCTCTAGAGTGTCGAGATGGTTTATTATGTCGTCGTTAGACTTCTGATTAGACAGTTCCTTTAATTCATTGGCGTTGTTTTTAGCAAGATCTTGATTAGAAAGCACTATTGTCTCTACTTCTTTTATTGATTCGAAGACCATTTCATGTACGGAACCATTTAGTTCTGTTAAAAGGTTTTCTGTTGTGCCAACATTTATATTAATTTGATCAATTTTTTTTTCTAGTGTGTCAACTGCTTTTGACAATGAGTCAATGTTCTGATTTGTAAGCTCTACTTGCCTGTGGCTTTGTGTCTGATTCAGCAAACCTGACGTCACATTTGATATAATATCCGTCATTGTCTGCACATTGTCTTCTCTTCGTTTTCCATTTGAAAGCAATGCATTCTCTAGAGTGTCGAGATGGTTTATTATGTCGTCGTTAGACTTCAAGTCCATAAAAAAAACAGTGGTATTGAGGTCGGAGATGGCATTTCTGGACTGGACTACAGATGCATCCACCTTATCTAACTTCTTTTGCATTGCATCTGTTGTGCTAGATAGGGATTTCATACTTTGGAAAATAAAGTCAATCTTCTGTGCAGTATGTTCGTATTGGCTAGAAACGGCATGGCGGTTGTCGTTTTCCCATTTGTCGAACTTAGCTTGTAATGAATAAACAGATTTTGCGACTTCCCCAATTTTCGCAGCCGTTTCCAAAGGGCCAGTTTCATCTGATAGCGTGAGGTTAGCATCTAGTTGGTCTTCATTAGAGGTAGGAGGTGATTGTTGAGCGAACTGCACCCCCATTGCTCGCGTCTCCGTTGCACAGTCCTGTTTATGGAATAGAATATAGAATAAATAATTGAGCCGTCCCGCGAGAAAACAAACATCGTGGACTCTGCGTAAAGTATAGACACGGATCAGTCTAAGCATGCTGCGCAGGCTTACCCGGATAGACACTTTTCGCCTCCTGTGGATTTTCTGTTTCAGGAATCATTACTCTATACCTCTATCCCCTTGAGACGGAATGTGTCGGCCCGGATCAGTCTGCGCGGACAAATTGTTAGTTTTCTCGCGGGACGGCTCATATTAGAAGGAGTATACATAAGAAATGAATACCATCGACTAGGTCACGTCACGCCAAAAAGCGACATTCTGCACTTTGCGAATAGCGAAGATCTAGATCATCCTTTGCATCTGCAATGTCTAATCAGGATTTTCTCCGTTCGCCTTATAGTTGTTCAACTATCCTGGAAACTCGCACATGGAAAAGACGATTATACAACCAAACACTTTAAACTTACAAGTAATAACCATATACAGTGAAACCTGTGCTAAATACCTCCTCCGTTTATAATAAATAATTGACATTGTGAATTCAGTGAATAATATGCCAATAAAATGTGCAGATGTGTGTAAGAAACTTAACAAATTGTCCACCTTAGCCCAACAAAGTTGGTTTGATATATCATGTCGATAGCTGAAGCATGAGCAAAATAAAGCTCTAAGGCTTTACAGACTATAAAACGATCTCTTATTTCTATCAATACTACGATAACTGTCTTTAAACTTGTTGTTATATTATATGTAATGGGCCGTTCGCCTTAAATCAAACAAAACTTTGTATCCTGTAATTCCCTGCCTATAGCAACAACAGTTTTAATTTCCAAATTACTCAATTTCTGCTTAAATGACCCTGTAATTTAAGACCACCTGGGAACAAGACCAGGTTGTTTTCTTCCAATGTGTGGTCTTTAAACCAAGGTCGGACTGTTCAGTGGACCCTTATCGTCGTGTTTTACTTTGATAAAAAAAACGATCAAATACAAAAAAAGCGCACTAGCAGTTTTTTGATCTACTGTCTAGTTCTTGTATGACCATTCAGAACTGCTGCTACGATGTTCCAGATGAGGGTTCTAGTTTTAAGATATTGTACATTCGACTATTCCCATGATCGAGTTATCGTTTATTGATTGATTGACTGTTTTGCGTTTTACGTCGCTTTCAACAATGTTTCAGTTATATCACGACGTTTCTCGGGTAAGTTACCAGTACGTATTGTCCATTTATCCTGACACCAGCAAGTTATACTAACTTTGAAACCCTGAGCGCAGAGGAGGACAGCCATTACTATCATGTTTTAAAGTGTTTGGTATGACCCGACCGGGGATCGAACCCGTGACCTTCCGCACCCGAGGCGAACGCTCTACCACAACACCACCGAGGCGAACGCTCTACCACAACACCACCGAGGCGAACGCTCTACCACAACACCACCGAGGCGAACGCTCTACCACAACACCACCGAGGCGAACGCTCTACCACAACACCACCGAGGCGAACGCTCTACCACAACACCACCGAGGCGAACGCTCTACCACAACACCACCGAGGCGAACGCTCTACCACAACACCACCGAAGTGAACGCTCTTCCACAACAACACCGAAGCGGTTGTTTTTTCTGTGATGTGGCTGAAAATGTGTCAGTGGTTATTTCTGGACAACTCTACTACATACGTCAGTATTCTATGTTGCAAACAGCTGCAGTCATCTTCACGCCAACCCTTTTTAATACCATTCTGATTACAAGTCTCCATTAACAAAGTAACATGATTTCTGATTTGCTTAAGTTAATGAAAATTAAGAATATTCATCAAGAATCAAGTTTGAATTGTTATTGAATATTTTTTTATGGTGGGGAAAGAAATAATAAATAAAACTCGATAAACAATCATGAAGACAATTTATAAAAAAGGAAATTTTAAAGAACCGCACCCACAAAAATATCCCACAGTGAAGACTATTTCTATAAACTTGAACGTCATGTGATTATTTAGATTCTGTATTATTCACATACAAATGTATACTCAACGTCCACAGTACGAACATTTCAACTTTAAATAAAAAAAAAATATTTTATCTTTTCATAATAATAACGAATTGATCGAATTGTATCTAACTGTATAACACTGACCTTCACAGGATATTATAGCACGTTTAATGTTCTAATCAACCGAAATTTGAATTAAATATAAACCTTTCTCACTCGTATAACGCATTTGAATCATCTGCAGCATTAAACATTTTAAAACAGTGTGACAAAGTAAGAAATTGCTCTATTTCGCCTCGGTGATTCAAGTGCGTCTGCGTTAAGCTATGTTTTAAGTGCGGAAGGTTAACCCTTTCAGCGCCGAATTGTTTAAAGTAGACCATTCCATGTTCAAAATCGGGTGTGTCCATTTCTCAATTTATGAAAGTTTTGGACTATTTTGGTAACTAAAAGGCGCATTGTTTGCAAAAACCTCAATATTGCCTGTGGCGCTGAAAGAGTTAAAGAGTCTGTTATTTATCTCTCTAAATGTACGTGAATTATCAAGAAAAGAAAGTTCACAATTTTTTTAAAAAGATATATACCTCGCTCAACGAAAACCAGCATTAGGAGATGTGCGACCAGGGTAGGCCCAGATCAACCTCCGCATTCGCGCAGTTTGATCTGGCCCTGCACTGTTCGCAAATTAGGAAATTTATGACAGACAAACTCCATATACATCCGATATCATGGATACACAGATATAAGCCATCCCGCGAAAAACAACAACATTGTGGACTCTGCGTAAAGCCGCGCAGGCTTACCCGGATATACTCTTTTCGCCTCCTATGGATTTTCTCTGTTTCGGGAATCATTACTCTATACCGCTATCCCACTGACACGGAATGTGTCGGCCCGGATCAGTCTGATCCGGGCCGATACATTGCGCAGAAGCCATAATGTTGGTTTTCTCGCGGGACGGCTCATATATTTAAATATATACGGGGTACGCCCGATAACTCGGACATGTGAAAAACCGTATATTTTGTTAAACTCGAACCATTACCTGGAACGGATCTGGGTTTTATATTATTATATAACTGGCTTGGTATTCATAATCATCACGAATTAATCTCGAAGCTGACAGTACAACAATAAATGCAGCATAACTCCATTGATTACTCGAACACGTCGATGACTCGAAGTCATTTGATGGTCCCTTTCGACTTCGAGTTATCGCGAGTCAAACATTTCTTTAAACAAATGTCCGGAGCAGGTAGAATGAGTCGAGTTATAGCCATTAACCCTGTCTCACCACTTGCAGAGGTATTTTGACAAATTTAAAGCAGACGACTGATACAGACGCATTTTGAATCAACTAAAGCAGACGACTTGTGAAAACATTGTGACAAAGAGAGATTTAGCTCAATATGATACATTTCTCCTATGACTATTCAACTATTTTCAATCATTATTATTATCATTATGTCATAAATAGACATTTTCCTTATTATGATCTAAATGTTTTTGAAGTCGTCTGTTACAGATATGTTGTATGTGAAAAAAGGGTTTTAAAAATAACCTAATACCACCATAATTGCAATCGTTTATAATTTCATTAACAAGAGAAAAAACAACTCATTATCTTACCCTGGTGTTGTTAATGACGAAATAGAGATTAGCACCAAGTCCTAGCAATGTCAGAAATAAACAACAAAATATTCCAAATACTGCCATTCGGTTGATTCGAACTCCTGACTCTGGTCGATCGGGCTGCATGATTCGGTTAGTTCTGTCATCAACGGTTCCAATGTAGGATTTGTTTCCAAACTCCACAGGCGACGAGTCAAAATCATCCGACATCTCGATAGATTTAAGACGAGCTAGATTGTTACAAGTTTCTCTTATACTAGAGGAAGGGCATAGTGAAAGGCGTACAGTTTCCTCGTTTCACAAGTGCAACACTTCTTCATCAGACGTTCTTGAAGAACGAAAACCATCTTGATTGTTTAATAAAGTTGAAAAATATTTTGACTAATTAGAGAATTCTCCTTTCGTCATAATTCTTATTTTGAATGAGGAGTCGTTTTCTGCCTATACGACAATCTCTGACCGCATTTGGAAAACTGTTAACAATTTGCTCATGTATACGTTTTGTTACGCCTCTGCAGCAGACGATTTTGGAAAATATTGTGGCAAAATAAGATATTGCTCATAATATGCAATTACTCCTGTCGTCAAAATGTTTTCAACTTCATTCAACAAGTGTTCTTTCATTTGTAGACAGTTTCCATATTGTTTATTAAAAAATTTCAAAGTCATCTTCTGCATATTTAATGTATGTGGGAAAGGGTTAAGACCGGCACACAATGTTATCAAAACCTCCGTTGTTTGCTAGTTGTCATTGTTTTATTTCTCATTGTGTTGTCAATAGTGGGACGTATACTGTATTGTAATTTGATAATCTTAAAGGGTGCCATGTAGACTGATTTAAGTCTTCACAGGACGTAAACATGTTCTAGATTCAGACGAATTAAGAAGCATCAGTCGACATTCGAAACGTTGTGAAAAGGGAGGAGATATAGCTCTAAATTAACACTGACACGTCCTACTTTTCCCATATTTTACTGTATCAGAATAATGCTTGACACTTTCCATAATGTATCAGACTCCTCTCCACCCTTTCCCTCATATAGACGCTTTCTGACGCCTCTGCAGCAGACGGCTTTTTGAAAACATAGTGACAAAAGAAGTAATTGCTCAAAATCGAGCAATTTCCCCTTTTGCCACAATGTTTTCCACTTTTAGTTATAGGTTATCCATTTAATTATAGGCTTTTTTCTATTTTTTAACAAAATATGTTCAAAGTCGTCTGCTGCAGAATTGTCGTATGAGGGAAAGGGTTAAAGTATCGTTCTACTGAAAGGGTTTATACAATACCGCTGATGTTGTCATGCCATGATTCATAACAACCATTAACATATTTAAGTGGTATATTCCAATGTTATTGTATCATTCCTATTTATTGTTGAGTTGGGATTTTTCAATTTTCTATTTTCAGACTAAAGATCCGGGTCGGTATATTACTCAGTGTCCACACTGCTGGTTTTTCCTGGAACGGCTCACAACAATCAACGGATGCATGAAGCTTTACATGCTGTTTGGGTTTTTATTTTGGTAATCTTTATTAATGATCATTTTAAAACATTTGAGACCGTGCATGATTTGAGGTATAAGTTTGGCAATTCTGAACACTGTAGCTTCAGATCAGTGTGTCGACCAGCCCAGACTTACCGTCACAAGTATCTTCTTACAAAAGTGTGTAAGTAATATTTGAACAGTATAGAACTTGATCAGAATGTGCAGATGCCCAGGCTGACATGGGTCCATACTGTTTATAACATTCAACTTGCGTCTTTCCTCATGTTGTTCATAACATTCAACTTGCGTCTTTCCTCATGTTGTTCATAACATTCAACTTGCGTCTTTCCTCCTGTTGTTCATAACATTCAACTTGCGTCTTTCCTCCTGTTGTTAATAACATTCAACTTGCGTCTTTCCTTATGTTGTTCATAAAAGTCAACTTGCGTCTTCCCTCCTATTGTTCATAAAAGTCAACTTGCGTCTTCCCTCATGCTGTTCATAAAAGTCAACTTGCGTCTTCCCTCATGCTGTTCATAAAAGTAAACTTTCGCATTTCCTCATGCTGTTCATAAAAGTCAACTTGCGCATTTCCTCATGTTGTTTATGAAAGTCATCTTGCACCTTTCCTCATGTTGTTCATAAAAGTCATCTTGCACATTTCCTCATGTTGTTCATGAAAGTCAACTTGCGTCTTCCCTCATGCTGTTCATAAAAAGTCAACTTTCGCATTTCCTCATGCACGGGCTACATTATAAACGCGTTTCACAGTACGGTTCTTCGGTGCTCTTCGAGTGCGCTTTATTGCATATATGGTTGTGAAAAAAAATTCACTGGCGAAATGGGCTTGCGCATGCGCCGTGTTAATATTCTTGATCGCGCATGCGCTGTATTTTACCGTCAGCTGTCGGATTTTAGACTGGTTCTCGTTCGAATTTGTATGCGAGTATTTTTTTTTTATAATTAAAATGTAATTTAAAACCATAGTTTAACGTGCACCGGCGTTAGGCCATAGCGGGTCACCCATCCAGGCACTAACTGTCACTTCACGAAAAGGTCAACCACTCTACCAACTTCGCTATAAAAGCCGGCTTCCAAAGCAAGGCTGTAGAAGTGATATTTATACCCGTTCCCGTTACATTTCTCCCTCTTTTCTCTTGACTTCGACCCGAAATCACACAACTGATCACAAGCAGTATACTAGAGCGGAATCTATATAACATCGCTGGGAACCAACGGGGGTTTAATAACAGGAAAATGGGAATATTATCATAAATGCGAAGTTATTGTGCTAAATTTTGCAATTTTAAGAAGAAAGGACGCGCATGCGCAGACAAATGTTTACAATACTTTTGGGAGATCGAAGTCAACACGTTGGGAAAAGATATTTTTGTTTTCGTTTTACGTATTTAACTAAAGAACTATTATAATCATATATTTATATCATATATTTTAAAGCGGGTTTCGTGTTTTTTTTAATCAAACTAGTTCTTTTGCCATAACATGCTGATTCTCGTGCTAACATCGAAATGCTGCATCTTGCAGCAACTATTGTTTATATTATAATCTCACCGTTAGATAAACATACAAAATTAACCCGAATTATAACCCTTTCCTTCCTGCAACTTGACGAATCTACATGTAAGCAGTCGACTTTTGATAACTATCAGGGAAAACAAATAAGCAATTTTGCATTTAGCCATAATGATATCATCTCGATTCAATAATTTAACTTTCATTTATAGATACTTTTTCTGTTTTTTCTTCACGATTTGTCCTGTTCTCGGGATTCGAACTCACAAGCCCTGGATTGACAGCCCGCGTCGCTACCGACTGAGCTAGACTCAGAGTAACATTTACAATTAAACCAACTACACTCTAATTATGACCAGTGTATAACCAGATCTACCCGCGTGACTGTGGTATATGATCTGGATCTGCACTGTTCCTTAATGAGTCAGATAAACACCTTAAAAGACTCTGGGATATAGTGTGCACTAGCCATTCACCACATATCACACATCTGAAGCAGATGACTTAGAAAATATGAAAAATATTTATATATAAAATTATAATTATAGAAAAGAATTGCAAACATTGTAGCAAAAAGAGAAATCGCTCGCAATGAGCAATTCCTCCTTTTGCCACAATGTTTTGAAAAAGTGGTCGGCTCCAGGATCGTCCAGCAAGCGTCTGTATGTGGGAACGAGTAATGAATATATATATAACGGTTGTACAACTGGTCGTTTACTGCACATGTCAACACATCTATAAGGGTGGTTCTTGTAGAGCAAGATTTATATAAACTTTCAAAACAAACTTTGAGCTCATTTGATAAGATCTGAGAATTTTTTCTTTTTATCTTAACTCTCAAACTGGAAATATCGAAACGAGTACGGGCTATCTTTCTAAAATAAAAAAATGCAAACGAACGAAATATGTTATAAAATGTGGTTTTGTCTAGAAAAGTTGTTAAAACAACCCATTTAATGTTATCTTACACTTTACCAGGCCACACCAAAATCACAATTTGAATGACCTATAGAAATTAATACAGCAGTCTGATCAGGATCGTCACTTTTCAACATCTGTTTTAACAAACTGTCACTAAATGTCTACAGAATGATTTTGAGGAAAAATAAATTCCACTAGTATGCCATTTGATATCGGTTTCCGATTAATCAACCCTTTATCACATACAACAAATATGCAGAAGACGAAAACATAGTGAAAAAACCTAAAAAAATCTCCATAAAAGATAGCTTTGTTGAGTCCTATTTTTTACACAAACGTATTTGTCACATGTTGTGAGGAATACATGCGAAATGTTCACATGTTGTGAAGAATTCGTGCGAATTCTTCACAAAATCTGTGATACATGTATATACGTTTTTTTACAAACTGTCACTAAATGTCTACAGAATCATTTTGAGGAAGAATAAATTCCACTAGTACGCCATTTGATATCGGTTTCCGATTAATTATCCCTTTCCCACGTACAACAAATCGCCGCAGACGACTTTGAAAACATAGTGACAAAAACCTAAAAACATCTTCATAAAAGATAGCTTTGTTCAGTCCTATTTTTTACACAAACGTATTCGTCACATGTTGTGAGGAATACGTGCGAAATGTTCACATGTTGTGAATAATTGGTGTATACGTTCTAGCTTAATTGTTAAATAAAGTTGAAAACATTGTGTCCAAAGGGGAAAATTGCTCATCATTTCAAAAATCGTCTGTTGCCATTGCGTCAAAATTCGTCTACAGGTGGGAAAGGGTTAACTTAAACACCGAATGCCAATATCCATGTGACTTGGCTCTGAGTCCAATTCCACCAACACTACTTTAAAGCGCTAAGTAATACTTCAAAGCTTAAAAGCATATCTTGTCCTTTTTGTTTCCCTAATATTTTATAAAACGTGAATGGTGGAATATATTTAAGTAAGTGACTAAGTTGACATATAAAGTTACCTAGTTGACTAACAATACTTGTTAAGAAATGAAACTTTTAGGCGTTTTTATAGGACAAACAAACATGATGCAATGTGCCTTTAAGAATTACTAAGCTCTAAGTAAGGTTGGTAGAAGTGGACCCAGGTGATTCTTTGGCACAAGCACAAATAAACCGTCCCGCGAGATAACCAACATTGTGGACTCTGCGTTTAAGTACCGACCCGGATCAGCCTTAGCATGCCGCGCAGGCTTACCCGGATAGACACTTTTCGCCTCCTGTGGATTTTCTGTTTCAGGAATCATTACTATATACATGTACCTCTATACCCCTGAGACGGCATGTGTCGACCCGGATCAGTCAGCGCGGACTGCACAGGCTGATTTGGGTCAATACATTACGCAGAAGCTATAATGTTGGTTTTCTCGCAAACGGCACAAATGACCAGTATCTAAAAAAAAGAACATTACTGTGATTGCAAGCTTTGTAAATTCAGATTTGGTTTGTTGTGATGAGTTGTTTGTTGTGATGAGTGGTTTGTTGTGATGAGTGGTTTGTTGTGATGAGTGGTTTGTTGTGATGAGTGGTTTGTTGTGATGAGTGGTTTGTTGTGATGAGTGGTTTGTTGTGATGAGTTGTTTGTTGTGATGAGTTGTTTGTTGTGATGAGTGGTTTGTTGTGATGAGTGGTTTGTTGTGATGAGTGGTTTGTTGTGATGAGTGGTTTGTTGTGATGAGTTGTTTGTTGTGATGAGTGGTTTGTTGTGATGAGTGGTTTGTTGTGATGAGTGGTTTGTTGTGATGAGTGGTTTGTTGTGATGAGTTGTTTGTTTGTTTGTATGGCGCTTTACGCCGCTTTCAACATGTGTTCAGTTATAACACTGCGGTTCTCAGCACTTCTGGTCCATGTATCATGATGCCAGCGAGTCAGTCGTAATGTTAACTCCATAATCTAAATGCGAGAAATTGGGTACTATCATTTTAAAGTATGTGGTACAACCCGAACGGGAATCGAACCCACGACCTCCCATACACGATGCGGACACTTTACCAATACGAGAACGCAATTACTATCATTTTAAAGGATACGAAACAACCCGAGCGGTGATCGAACCCGCGACCTCCCGTACACGATGCGGACGCTTTACCACTTTACATCCGAGGCGGTCGTCAAGGGTGAGCGGTTAAAGCGTGATTTTGTTTAAATACCGATCGTTCTAAGTTCGATCCCAACTCACAGTTGGCATAGCAGAGTATATTTTGACAAGAAGCACTTTCTAACCAATAACTGTTAAGGCACACCTGTGACGCGACTAAATGTTCTGCCATCGTGTTATAGCTAAAGTACTGCTTTAAGTAAAAAATACAAAGTACATACAAAACACAAAGTACATACAAAACACAAAATACATACAAAACACAAAATGCATACAAAACACAATGCAGAATCAGACCGGCCTTGTCGTTAAGATGGTCAGGGTCCAATTGCATGGACCTTAGCGCTAAGTAATATTTTTAAAAATACTTAAAAACGTGTTTCATCATTTATGTTTCCCTAATAAAATTCCATAATAGTTCATATCTTAACAAGTATTGTTAGTAAGCGAGATAAATACTTATATCCATTACGTCATTTATTTAAAAATAATTCACAATTATGGTTTTACAAGATACATTGTATTAGGGAAACACAAAATTTAATGATGAAATGAGCAGTTTCGCGAGAAAACAAACAGTGTGGCCTCTGCTTAATGTATCGACCCAGATCAGCCTGCGCAGTCCGTGTAGACTGATCCGGGCCGACACATTCCGTTTCAGGGGTATAGAGGTATAGAGTAATGATTCCTGAAACAAAAAATCCACAGGAGGCGAAAACTGTCTTTCCGGGTAAGTATCGACCCGGATCAGTCTAAGCATGCCGCACCAATATTTCTGGTATATTTATCGTATCACCAGCGAGTCAGTCGTAATGCTAACCTCCGTAAACCTGTGCACCAAAGTATAGTTTTAAAGTATATGGTACAACCGGGCTTTGGATTGAACCCGCGACGTCCAGCACCAAAGGCGGAAGCTCTACCTACACAGCACCGAGGCGGTTGCATACATGTAACATTGAGTGCGTAAATCATGTTTAAAGTTGCGTCAAGCGGAGTAGTCGTTATGAAGAAAAACCCATGAACAGAGACCATGTTGCCAACCTAAGGTCTTGCGTGGAATGAACGGGTTAGATTACATTACGATGCCTGGGAAAGAACGTGATTTAAAATATTCAAGGAATGGTAATTGGTTGCTGACCTATTGCAGTGCATCTGTTGAATGAAACGTTTGTCGAATTTGTAATAATTTACAGGGGGAAATGATAAGGTTCGCCTTTTTTTTTAGATTTTTTGTTTGCAAATCACAAAGGGAATAAGACAGAATCTGCAACTCTTTTAGACCAATGGGCTGCACATCTTGTTTATATATACGAATTTAGATCGGTATAATTCAGAATGCACTTAAATTTGATATAAGCTATACTGTTGATCATCTTTCTCAGATCTGCCACATTATTCATTGATAGTCAATATCTAGTTCATGCTTTTAAATTCATCAATAAATATATTGTGAAAACTATACATATGTTTTTATGTTTCTTGTTTAAGCTTTTCACAAGCTTTCGTAGAAAAAGGAACGTCAACAAACACTACAAACAAACACTAAAAACCCATATCAATGTAAGTGAAACAAACCACTTTTAATTTCCTAATTTTACATTATATAAATCTATCATCCAAACACTCAATAAATGAAACAAATTGGGTCATGCAATTTTCCTTAATCAATCATTACGTTTATTTCCTGCCGCACTCTAGACTCCATTTGAGCCGTCCCGCGAGAAAACCTACATTGCGGACTCTTAAAGTATCGACCCGGATCAACCTAAGCATGCCGCGCAGGCTTACCAGGACAGACTTTTTTCGCCTCCTGTGGATTTTCTGTTTCAGGAATCATTACTCTAAACCTTTATCCCCCTGAGACGGAATGTGTCGGCCCGGATCAGTATGTGCGGACTGTACAGGCTGATCTGGTTTGATACATTACGCAGAGGCCATAATGTTGTTTTTCTCGCTGGACGGCTCATTTCACAATACTGTTCAGGAAGTAGATGAGCATGTTATTTATTTCTTGTTTTCAGGATTCAAATCCACCAACCATACTTTGGCGCTAAGTAATATTTAAAATCTTAGATAATGTTGGAACACATTTCACCCTTCATGTTTTACAAAAGTAAATAAGTAATTTGAAATAAATAATTACCTTGCAGACTTATAGTACCTGTGTAGAAATTAAATTTTAGGCAATTTTATTAGTGAGAAAAAAGTGATTTAAAAGAAGGTTTCTAGGTATTACTAAAAACGGATATGTGAAATTGCAGCCAGATCATAATATTAGACTTATACTTTATATTTGAGCTTAAAATAAAATAGTATACTTTAAGTTTGACTTTCACTCTATGTATTCAATAGCTTATGTGCGGATGCACGGATCTACACTGTCAAGTTAACTTGTTCCTTTTTTGCAAGGATCATATGGAGTTATATTCTTGCAACGTGGTGTAAAAGTTCCCTTTGAGAAATATGACGAACGGAATGTCGCATAGATAGCGGCAAACAAATACTGTATCTTAACTCTTTCCTTAAGCAGACGCTTTCTGACGCCTATGCAGCAGACGACTTTTAAAAACAGTGTGGCAAAAATTGCTCAAAACGAGCAATTTCTCCTTTTGTCACAATGTGTTCAATTCTATTCAATAAACATACTATCATTTATAGATATTTTCTGTTTTTGACGTAGATGTTTTCAAACTCGTCTGCTGCAGACGACTTTGAAAACATAGTGACAAAACCCCGAGAAATCTCCATATTATTATAGCTGCCGTCCACTACAGCCCCGATGCTCTGCGGAAGGGTTGCCGATAAAATGTTGCTAGATTCGGGAACCTTTCGGGATCTTTAATCAATAAAATGGGCGGAGCTTTGCCATCGGGCTCGCTCGGCATGTATTCACGGAGTGGCATACGAAAGGTTGCGATATAAACGCCGAAACCTATCCGAAGTAGCTGAATGCGACGCGGAAGAATACCGACAGTTCCGAATTTGGCTCCAGAATGTTTTCCGATCGTGCGGAAGGGTTGCGGTTACATTGCAGAACATGCTGAAGAGTTGCCGAATCGTTGGCGATATAATGCTGACATGTTGCCGATTTGAGAGTCGGGGTATATAAACGATGCCGAACTACTATTTTGTTATCAGTTGCTAGTGGGACACCATGGATGTTATAGGCCTTCACCTTGCACTTCAGTTTCAAATCCAAGCTGAAACGGATGCCATGCTTGCCTTGGCATTGTATTTGAGACAGAGAAGAAGACGTCATCGATGGTGGGTCCGCCCCTGGCTCACAGACGACAAGAAGCTTCAGTATGGACAGTACAATACATTGATACAGGAACTCCGAGATGAAGATATCACCTCCTTCAAAACGTATTTGAGGATCACGCCAACAGTGTTTGACGACATACTCCAGCGTCTAACGCCCCACATTCAGAAAATGGACACCAGGTTCCGTAACGCCCTTCCTGCTGGCCTAAAGCTTGCGATGACGCTGAGGTACATGTCATCTGGGGACACGTACACCTCCTTGGCGTAGGACTTCCGTGTTGCTGCGGAAAGTGTATGCCATTTTGTCCCAGAAGTGTGTACTGCCCTGCTTCAGGAGTATAAGGATGAAGTTCTGGCCATCCCCAGTAACACATAACATAAACAAGAAAACAACTATTCTTACTATCTTTGGTAGTCTCTTTCAGGTTCTGATTCGGCTTGCTATTGTCATTACTGCCTTTAATAGCCTAAGAAGAGTGGGATGTGCTGGGAGCATCCCTTCGAGACTTTTTCGAGGTTTACGCCTTCATCCGAACTTGAGTGTTCAGGGGCTGACTGAATGGTTTTTATCACACCCAATCTATTTTTGGGTAGCTTTCCCTTGCTTCGCACCATGACTATATAGTGTTCAATTCACAACAAAAAATGATGTTGTAAATTCGAAAATTATTGGCAAAACTGTCGGGATCGCTTCTGCTGTCGCTCTTTTATAGTTCGGGAAATACGGCTACAGCTCGGCATCCCTTCTGCTGACAATCGGCGTCTTCAGCGACGATTCGGCATTTTTATCATTACATGATCGGCATAGCTTCCATGTATACACGAAACAGAACTCTTCCACTCGTCGTCTTCTGGGTGTTTTCGGCATCGTTTCAGCTTCCTTCAGGGATCGCTCGGGATGGCTAAAAGATTACGAAGCCTCGCAGAAGGCTTTCCGAAGTTGCCAAGTTAATGGCGATGGGTTCCCGAACGTCACGAATGATTGCCGATGGTTCGCCGATGGTTTGCCGAAGATCCCGAAGCCGTCCCGAATAAACACTCGGCGTCCAAATTTTAAAACTTTTAAAATTTGGATCCCGATTTGACCCCGAAGTGCCGAGAAGGTTTCCAGAAGTGTTAAGGAAGGACACGAAGGCTTCCAGAACATCGCGAAGACATGCCGAAACATCCCGATTTTGCGAATTCCGCTTTCGGGAACCCTTCGGGGGCCTAGTGGCTTAATTGTTAAATAAAGTTGAAAACATTGTGGCCAAAGGAGAAATTGCTCATCATGAGCAATTTCTCCTTTGGGCACATTGTATTCAAAAGTCGACTGCTGTTATTGCGTCAAAGATAGTTTGAGGTATTTTATAAATACAGGTCTATTATAGAATGCGTCTGCTGCAGGTGGGAAAGTGTTAAGAAAAGAAAAGAGAAAAATACTTATCATATGAAAACACGGCCCAGGTAATTATAAAGAAGAAATCAAATAAAGGATGTGATTTTCCACCATTCTTATCCACGCATCCAAAGGAGCGCTCACATGTATTGGTAATGCAAGCGAACAACATGCATGTATTTACATAAACGAGCAATGCCTTGGTGGTGAAGTGGTATAGTGTCCGCCTCGGGTGTGTAAGGTCGCGGGTTCGATCTCCGGCCGGGTCATACCAAATACTTTAAAAATGGCAGTAAGGACTTTCCCTCCTTCGTGCTTAGGATTCTTTGGGGGATTAGCAATACGACCGACACACTGGTGTCAGGATAAATTGATCAGTATACTATAGTACTGGTAATGCACAAAGGAAAGCCGTGATATAACTGTAAAAATGTTCAAAAGCTGCTTAAAAAAACCATAAAAGCTAATCGATTCATCTAATTAACACTTTCCCTCATATAGACGCTTTCTCACGCCTCTGCAGCAGACGGCTTTTTGAAAACATAGTGACAAAAGAAGAAATTGCACAAAACGTGCAATTTCTCCTTTTGCCACAATGTTTTCCACTTTTTGTCATAGGTTATCCATTCAATTATGGAGATTTTCTATGTTTTGACAAAATACGCTCAAAGTCGTCTGCTGCAGAATTGTCGCATGAGGGAAAGGGCTAAGGCATAGCATAGATGCATACGTAATGAAAGCGAAATGCATGCATATTTTAATATAAGTCGAATATTTGAATATAGACTCGGGTCAGTCATTTCACTTTTCGCATGCAAAAAACTTATAACCCCAATAGACTTCGAACTTCTAGCTCATGCTCAAATTTACTTAATAATGGAATTTGGACTGCTTTAACAATAGTACGCTCTTTAAACAATCCAAACAAAATGTATATTTTGAAGTAACTTCCTGAAACAATTAAAGCGTTGTAAGGGGCTGTTTTAATTCAGCATTTTCCATACAATGACCAAATCAGCCTTACGAAATCTCTACGCAAGCATTTAGTCTGACCCAATTTGCTAGTCAGGTTAACCCTTTCCCACATACTGCAAATCTGCAGCAGACGACTTTAAAAACATCGAAACAAAAACCTGAGAAATCACCATTAGAGATAGCTTAATTGTTAAATAAAGTTGAAAACATTGTGGCCAAAGGAGAAATTGCTCATCATGAGCAATTTCACCTTTGACCACAATGTTTTCGAAAGTCGTCTGCTGCTTTTGCGTCAAAATGCGTCTGCAGGTGGGAAAGGGTTAAGACAACAAGACTGTAGGTACGGGTTAATGGTCAGGTAACGTAAACGGCGGTGCTAAACTTCAAGAGCGCTGACCGACTCTTCTAAAGTTAACATCAGGTTTCCGGATGACACTTGGTTTTAACGGAGAGCAAATACTTCGGATTTTAAAGGAAATTGAAATTTGAAAACTAAATGTAGGTCTATTTTTTATTTTTTTGATGATTTTAAGATTTTAATTCGCCGACTAAATCGAAAATAGATTTTATATTTTCTTGACATTGTAACTTCCATTTTTTTTTCTTTTGCTAGATTCAACACATTTAACAATTTGCGATATAAAATCATTTTAAAGTGAAGCATTGCAACAACAAATGACAAAATCATTGCGCGGTGTTCAGAGAAAACCGACCTTAAGGCTCTGGCGATCAGTGTAGACCAACATAAGCACAGATGTAGCTAAAGAACGTGTCTAAATAACGGCGCCGATGTGGATCTTAAAGCAAGGATGCCCGGACAGCATTTTGTTTACAGTTGCAAAATATCACCAACGTAGGTTTTCTCGGAATACCGGTAAAATTTTGAAATTGAGGCCAAATTCTCCGTAGCTCTTACAAATAAATCAGGTCTCTTTTAATGTAGATCTAAATGCTTTTCCATTGTTCATAGTGATGTTCATAAAAAGCTTATTTAAAGAAAGATGTTTTAAATTTGTTCTGGGTACATATATATATATCCATGTAAAATAAATCGACTCCAAACAAACACGGTCAATTTATAGAAATTTAGGAAAGATATTTAATTGAAATTCGGAAAAAATGAACTAAAAGATCAGTTCACTTAGACATTTGAGCCGTTTCACTAGATAACCAACATTATGAACTCTGCGTAATGTATCGTCAGAGATCAGCCTGCGCAGTCCGCGCAGGCTAATCCGGGTCGACACATTCCGTCTCAGGGAGATAGAGGTATAGAGTAATGATTCCTGAAACTGACAATTCACTAGAGGCGAAAAGTGTCTGTCCGGGTTAGCCTACGCGGCATGCTTAGTCTGATCCGGATCGACACATTACGCAGAGTCCACAATGTTGGTTTCCCCGTAATTCGGCTCATATATAGTTGCCATTGACCTAGCACTCGAGTGAGTGCGTCAGTTCTATGTACAAGGATAAACTATCTAATTAAGCAACTTATCCTTTTCCATGACATATTTTAATAATAGAGAGTTTCCATACTGATGATAAACGTCTTTAAATCGTCTGCTGCATATTTATTGTCAGTGGGAAAGGTTTAAAAACACACGCCTTAGCGAATCGAAACCAAGTAATTGTCTTTCCTTTTTTGTTTACTATCATTTGTTTTATTGTGGAATTCGTTTTATAACAATCACACTTAACAATGGTATTGTACGTAGAAATCGAAATTGTGTTTATGGAATCCCTAGTTTGTCTTCATGTGACTTTCTCCAATGTGAAACATCCACTTAAGATGAAGTGCATCAATACTTCAACTCAATGATCACTTTGAGAACCTGACATGGTAAAAATTGTATCTAGTGAATATATAATTTCTGTATATTTACCATACAAGCACAACACAATTTAATTCAATTAGATGTTCATTAAAATTGTTCAACTGTACATGTAATAGGCCAGAGGTACTATAGTGTATACTTACAACAAGGTCGTAACTGTGTTAACCCTTTTCCAATAGCAAGCTCTCCACTAAAAGTTTTCTAGTATCTATTTAGCAGACGACGTTTGACGATGAGAAATTGTTCCTCCTGACACAATGTTTTAAAATGTTGATCAACTCCATTCAAAAATAGAGATATTTTGTAATTTCACTAGATGTTTTAAAAGTCGTCTGCCTCAGAATAGTTGAATGAGGGAAAGGTCTAAGGTCTTCGTTTGGACTGGCGCGGTTAGTAATTGTTTGTAAGGTCATTTTCAAGGGTGTCATTAACTAGTTCTAATTGTGTCGAATACACTTTCAGTTTTGTTGTAAAACATATTCTCTTTTTGACTATTTCTTTTCCCCGTAAATGAACCAACAGTTCTATTTTAAGTTACAATTCTGAAAAGTGTCTCAGCATAAACAAGCTTCATAAAGACTAAACCAAGTAAGAAGGACAATAAACCTGAAATTACTTTGAAGAAAAATACGTGACAAGAGTTTCACATTTTTTGATAGACTGTGGGAAATGGGCGGTACACATTTTCCTCATAATTTTCAAATCGTCTTCTTATTTGACGCCATTTTCATCAAGTGAGGCGCGTATTTATTTTCCCACCCTGTTGTGTATTCGTGTGTTGATAGGCGACTTTAGACGTGCAAGATTAGGTGCACGAAGGGCAGTGAAAATATATGCAGTCCTTATCTTAGATATATAGAGAGTTTTCTTGGCCGTTCATTGGCTTGCGATGATTGTCAACGATCCTTTGCTGGTGTTACATGAAAACCCACTTAACCCTTTCCCTCATATAGACGCTTTCTGACACCTTTGCAGCAGACGGCTTTTTGAAAACATAGTGACAAAAGAAGAAATTGCTCAAAACGAGCAATTTCTCCTTTTGACACAATGTCTTCCACTTTTAGTCATAGGTTATCCATTGAATTATAGAGATTTTCTATTTTTTGACACTATATGTTCAAAGTCGTCTGCTGCAGAATTGTCGTATAAGAGAAAGGGTTAAAGACCCTTCTCCGACTAATTGTCGGAAAAGCCAATTAAAAGCAAAATCAGTCTCTACGGATACGCTGACTGATCTGAATTTACACTGTGCGTAGATACCTTACGGTTTGATTTATCCGAGAGCCGCTCATATTTATAACAAATTATTTTTCGAAATTGGTTTGTGAATTCTGTAATATATTTGTGTATTACTTATGATACTATCTAAGAGTTAACTGTCCAAAAACATACACGTATTGTGAAGGCAAATCGAGTCTTATTGCACAAATCGACGGTGAAGACTCAGACGAGCCTGTTTATAAGCGCAGTCCAGCTAGGCCAACATTTTTCCGACGTTTGACAGAAGTCACCGTGACAAGCGTCGTTCGTCTCCAACAAAAGGGGTTACAGTCTATGTGGAAAAGCAGCTAGTTGCTTGTAAGGTCTGTTTGTGGAGTACTGGTGTGGAAAGCAAGGAAGCACATGAGTACGTGAACAGGCCGCCGTTATATGAACCGTCCCGCGAGAAAACCAACATTGTGGACTCTACGTAATGTATCGACTCGGATCAGCCTAAGCATACCGCACAGGCTTACCCGTATAGAGACTTTTCGACTCCGGTGGATTTTCTGTTTCAGGAATCAATACTCTATACCTCTATCCCCTTGAGACGGAATATGTCGGCCCGGATCAGTGTGCGCGGACAGCGCAGGCTGATCTGGGTCGATACATTACGCAGAGGCCATAATGTTGGTTTTCTCGCGGTTTTTCGCGGGACGGCTCATACTATGGCTTAAAAAATGTTGAAAACGGCGTTAATCCCGAATAAATTAATCATAAGCACAGCCTCCACATATATGTTCCTGATATACAACTATTGTACAGCAGACGACTTTGAAAATATATTGAAAGAAATGGAAAATGTCTATAAACGAATGTATATCTATTGAAAAGAGTTGAAAGAATTATGGCAAGAGGTCACTTTGGAGACATTTAAGGCTTTTAAGTGGTTGTTGACGACACCAACATCACGCGACCATACGCTGACGCCATTAAAGCGTTACCGGAAACACTTCATTACTATTTTGATGAAATAGTAGACTCAGATCAGTGGATTACATAATCACCAAAAGATAAACTATGCACTTTGATATGTGATTACCCAAGAAAAAAGGCAAAATATTTATTATCTGCATAAAAAGAAGAAAATTTAAATTGTAGTTTCGCTTGCCATATTATAATGTACATGTATATTAATAGTGACTAATTGGTCCGTCGGGCCGGGTGTATTTATCTATATGTTTTTGTATATATGTATTGAATTAATTTGTACACATGTCACTGAAATAAATTATTTACTTACTTACTTACTTACTTACTTATACCTTTATTTAGAGAGCACATTAAATTACTACGCGAGCAATATCATAAAAAGTGATAGGGTCACCGGAAACATTTTAAAATACCTTATAAGGTAACGACGCTACGGAAAATTACTAAGCATCATTATCCAGAAATGAACGTGACGTCATACCCAAGTCACTCGAGAACGATTTTGCAATCAACACAGATAAATCAGACAATGACCGACGCAACAAAAAAAACCTGGAACGTCGCAACTTTACTGGAAATAACAATTCCTTATTTAGCAATAAATAAGAATAATTTTCCATTCTATCTGACGCTATTAACGAAAAAGGGATAAATGTATTCAAAGAGAATAACACCATTAACGTGACATAATAATATTTTGAAGTTCATTTGTATATCTTTGAAAGCAATTTCGCAGATGTCACAGATAAGGTAAGTGTTAATGTACTTTAATGTACATCCTTTATGTAAAAGCAAAAACGCACTCTCTTTCAACAATCACGTAATCTAATATTTTGGTTTTCTCTTTAACTTGTCTTTATATGGGAAAGGGTTAATGCCCACCTGTTCTAAGAAGAACCATCGACGTAACTTCTTAGGAAACTAGGAGTATAGTCCCCCTGGTTATTGCTCCCGTTATGACCGCCCTCTATTGCGCTCATGGTTGCGGGTGTAGCATAACGAAGGACTGGCTGATGTCAGGATAAATGGCTCAGTAGAACTGGTAACTTACCTTAGAAATGCCGTGATATAACTGAACATTTGTTGAAAGCGACGTTAAACACCAACAAAGCCTCTCCCGTTGCCCTTTAAATAAATATGTAAATACGGCCACAAAATACGACACCAAAATTTAGCAAAAACGTATAAGTTGGCTTTTCGGGAACATTTTATATCCAGATAGGACATTTTGTCCGCACAATCTGATCCGCAGGACCGTGTTACTATAAATAGCCTATCTATATGGTTTTATATTATTATACTATATGAACCATATAGAGGCTTTTTATAGTTACAAGATCCCAAATTAGTATGCTATATGAACCATATGGAGGCTATTTATAGTTATAAGATCCCAAATTTTCTCATACGACTTTAAGCACATATTAACAGTAATATCAAAAATCTCCCTACATACATATTGAATAGATTTGAAAACATTGAGTAAAAAGGAGAAATTGCTTGTTCCGAGCAATTTATTCTTTTGTCACGAAGTTTTCAAAAGTCGTCTGCTGCAGGTGCGTCAGACAGCGTCTTAATTATTGAACGTGTTAACCCTTTCCCTCATACGACAATTCTGCAGCAGACGACTTTTAACATATTTGGTCAAAAAGTGGAAAATCTCTATAATTGAATGGATAACCTATGACCAAAAGTGGAAAACATTGTGGCAAAAGGAGAAATTGCTCGTTTTGAGAAATTTCTTCTTTTGTCACGAAGTTTTCAAAAGTCGTCTGCTGCAGCACCAGACAGCGTCTACATAATTCAAAGTGTTAAAGGAAATCATATATAAGTTAGCGTTTACTAGCAATTCAGTGATCCTGGGTTCGATCATCCGCTCGTTCCTTCATTCTTCCCATGAAAGAAAAAAAGTCATTTGACAGGCCAGTTCACCTACTATATGTTTTCTCGCTTTCTCACACCATTAGTCCAAACAACATATCTTTCCAACTCTGGCTGCTTTTCCACATTATACTGTTAACCCATTGGTGAAAAATGAACGACGCTTGTCACAGTGACTATTGTCAAACGCCGGAAAGTAGATGACCGAGCTGGGAGCTGGGATTCGAACTCACAACCCCTGGATTGACAGCTACGATTGCTGATAATCGACGTGATATGACTGTAATAACGGGGGTTAAAATCCTCCCGGCACCAGAATGAAAACAAATGAGTGTATTTATATTCGAAAGGGAGGGAACTCAATCATTACCGTCATTCATTCGCTATCATTTATCATACTTACTTTGGTGGTACATTGTAAACAGCGTAGCCAAATGTAGAGAGCATGACAATCTTGGCATTACACAAATGGTAAATGTTCCTTCTTTAACTGATATTCTCTTTCTATTTCATTGTTTTAGATTCTCTCTCAAAACAGACAAATGTGGTGGTAGTCTTCCCTAATGTCCATGTTGTGGTATCTGATTCTTATGGTTCATAGTTAAGTTGTACTTTAAGTTGTACTTTAAGCTGTACTTACAAACTTGTAAATTTGTTCTTGCAACACAAAAATCCCTTGGATACGTGTTAGTACTCAGATTTTCGCTTCAATTTAGCAGCCAAATATTGAAAACATTGTCTGACAAGGAGGTGAGACTTATTATGAATAGCTTCCATTATCCTGCAACATATGCATGCATTTTGTCTTAACCCTTTCCCTCATACGACAATTCTGCAGCAGACGACTTTGAACATATTTGGTCAAAAAATAGAAAATCTCTATAATTGAATGGATAACCTATGACTAAAAGTGGAAAACATCGTGTCAAAAGGAGAAATTGCACTTTCTTCTTTTGTCACTATGTTTTCAAATAGCCGTCTGCTGCAGAGGCGTCAGAAAGTGTCTATATGAGGGAAAGGGTTAACTCTTTCAGCGCCGAATTGTTTAAAGTAGACTATTTCATATTCCAAATCGAGCGTCTCCGTTTCTTATGTAATAACAGTTTGGACTATTTCGATAAATAAAAGGCAAACAATGCTGATTTCAGGGGAGACAGCTCGTCACGAGCTGACTCGCCTGAATCAGTATTGTTTGCCAAAACCTTAATATTGCCTTTGGCGCTGAAAAGGTTAATGATCCGTTAGTCTGTTTGAAAGGTTATTGATTGATTGGGGTTTAACGACAATTTCAAAACAATTCAGTGATAGAACTGCGGCCATTTCACCTATCTATGTATTGCATGGTTTTTCTCACACCAGTAGAGTGGAACACCCCAATATCGGTGTACTCTTTCGGTTTATTTGGAAAATTGTGATAAAGCAATTTTGTTTTATTTAGTTCTACGCCGCTTTCAACATTATTTCAGTTATATCACGGCTACAGTTCACTTATTCATGATCCCTGTGTAAACAAACCAGTACTAGGCTAGAAAATGTGCCTTGCTCCACCATGACCGTAGTGCCGCGACAGGGGATCGAACCCGAGATAATAAAGCAAACTTTACTGTATAGCATATCCAGTTTCACTCAAGCCTTTATATGCCCTTATTAATAAACTCACACAAAATAATCATTCATTGCTGTGGAATTTCTAGAAATCGTGTCTGCGGCCATTTTGAAAACTGACATCAAAGGAGACAATGCATCGACCAAGATCAGCCTGCGCAATCCGCGCCGACACATTCCTCAGGGGGATAGAGCTATAGAGTAATGAATCCTGAAACTGAAAATCCACAGGAGGCGATAAGTTTTTGTCCGGGTTAGCCTGCGCGGCATGCTTATGCGGATCCGGGTCGATACTTTTGGTTTTCTCGCGGGATGGCTCATATCATGTTAATACAACGTGTTACTCGGAAGTCATTGGGGTTTTATATAGATCATTATTATAGGTGAACGGCATCCTTGAAATACCAATTTAATGACGTTATATTTAGGGGCTGATAGATCATTTGCGACAGATCATTCGGACGAGGGCTACCCGTCCTGGGTCCAATTTCACCAACGAAACTTAGCATTAAGTAATACTTAAATACTTAAGAGCGTATTTCATCAGTTTTGTTTTCCTAATAAAAAGGCCAAAGTATTTTATTTCTTAACAAGTAGTGTTAATCAGCAAATCAACTATTTATGTCAACTTAGTCCTCTACATAAATACTAGGGATGGCAACGAATATTCGAATATTCGAATATATGGTCGAATATTCGAATACTATATCATGATTCGAATATTCGATAAAAATCAGAAGTATTTATAAAATATTTATATATTTAAATCAAATTGACGATACTTAAAATATTTACCCATGCTTTTTTGTTATTAAAAATTGCAAGTAAAGGGTTACCGATGGTCATTGTAACGCGTATTGTATAAGGTGTCAATACTGTAAATAACATGTCAAACTGATAATCCTTGCTTTGGGCTATTAAACTGATCGATACAATACTGATGGTTTCGTTCCAAAACTCCGTAACTTCAACTTAGATATAGCATGTAGCTACGTTTTTTTATTCAATTATATAACAATCACACACATCGGATAGGCTGTGCAATTATCTGATTACATATTTATGTTTTTCAGCAATCCGGTACTGGGAATATTTCGTGCCCATTTTCAACAGTATTTCAGTTAAAAAAAAAAAAAAGGTTTAATTGCTCCTAATTGCTCCTAATGGGCAGTGCCACATTTCTACGCAAATAACGACATCCATCCTTCTCATGTTTTGAAAAGATTTGATAATTGAAAAAACGTCTTTTTCAAAAGTATTTCAGTTGTATACATGTACATGGTAATCAGAACTACATGTACATGCTTCATACAAAAATGCATTAAGCAAGTGATCAATTAATTAAAATCTGAGCACTTTACTGACGATTTTTTCACTAACATTGCTTTCTTTCAAATTCACGGGTTGAAAGAGCATGTAAATGCAAGTCATGGAACTTGAATAAAATAAGACAAGAGTAAGATCACTTTACGGCAAATAACGTATGCACAAATGGGTCGAATATTCGAATACTTTGTGATCGAATATTCGAATACTAATTTTGGTATTCCTTGCCATCCCTAATAAATACGTTCCACCATTCATGTTTTACAAAATATTAGAGAATCATAAATGATGAAATATGCTTGTAAGTATTTAAGTTTTACTTAGCGCTAAGTTGGTGGAATTGGATCCAGGGGTTGTAAGTTGGAACCCAGGCTAGGACATTCATTCGTTCAGATGATAGGCAAAAGTGGCTGATAACATCGTCTTCATTAAATGGTCTAGAACAAGTCTTTGGTGGAAGGAAGACTGTTACATGGGAAGCATGTTGCATCGAGAACGTATGCACACAGTCAGGAAACGCATGGTAAGATAAACCTGACGCCATATTATAACTGCAAAAGACCTGAGTAATGGCGTTCAATGTGAATGCATCATTCGTTAAAATGGACCATGGGTCGAATTCAGTTGAGCTAGACTGCTATTGTTCGGTCCGTAGATGTATACATGCCCAATCCTCTGCGGTATTTCGTTCGTATAGAGTCTTCGTGGCCTGAATCGTTTGCATACAGCGTAAATATCCGGCTCATGTATGTTTAAAGAAGCTTGAATACTACTTAACCCTTTCCCTCATAGGACAATTCTGCAGCAGACGACTTTGAACGTATTTCGTCAGATGGATAATCTATGACTAAAAGTGGGAAACATTGTGACAAAAGGAGAAATTGCACGTTCTGTGCAATTTCTTCTTTTGTCACTATGTTTTCAAAACGCCGTCTGCTTTAACCCTTTCCCTCATAGGACAATTCTGCAGCAGACTTTGAACGTATTTTGTCAAAACATAGGAAATCTCAATAATTGAATGGATAACCTATGACAAAAAGTGGAAAACATTGTGGCAAATGGAGAAATTGCACGTTTTGTGTCACTATGTTTTCAAAAAGCCGTCTGCTGCAGAGGCGTCAGAAAGCGTCTATATGAGGGAAAGGGTTAATTAAAAAAAGCATAAATTTAAGATTAGCATTTGATTAACACAACTAGTAACTCTGTGATCCAAGATATAACATGTAAAATATACCTGACATGCTTTATCTTGATCGCTTGCAATGTTCTTGGTGATGGTTGGTCCTTTAAGAGTTAAAAATGATTTGACAATTTTGAGACTGGGAAATATTCTTGGGGAAAGAAAAGCGAATTTCTTTATTTAAGAAATGTTTATTTTGAAACCGTTATGTTATCTGTCGTAGAGACGTAAAGTATCTTCTTTATCATTGAGGCAAAAGTATTAACGGTCTTTCCTGACACAGACGAATTGTTGACGCCTTTGCAAAAAGACATCTTTTGAAAAACATAGTGAGGAAAGATGGACATTATTCAAAACAAGCACGTTCTGCTATTTTCAACTAAATAATAAAAAATATTTTTATGTCACAAACGTATCCGTGAAATATTTAAAGGGAGGCAACTCTTAAAATCCCATATCAGGTTAATATTAAACGCAAATAAATAAAATGTAATAAAGGAGATTAGAGTAACTTTTTACCCTTTCCCACATACACAAAACATTGAAATCATGTAGGCATAAGTGTTAAAACTCTTTATAATTGAAATTATCACTAGTTAAAACATTGTGACAAAAGGATAACTTGCCCTTTACAATGAGTTTTCTGCTGCAGATACATCATAATATGGCTATAAGTGTCTATATGTTATGTAGTTATGTATTTGCATCGCACCAGTCTTGTAGGTAAGACTTTTATATGGTACCCTTGAAACTAGAAACTAAGATGTGTTCTTGTGTCATACCACCGACGATGTCCGCCTCGGCGTGGTACGTCGCGGGTTCGGTCCCCTGCCGGGTCATGCGTAGACTGTAAAACATGTCAGTATTGGCTTCCCCTTTTATTGGATTGTGGGGTAAGCAGTACGACTGACTCGCTGATGTTATAATAATAGTACCAGTATAACTGCTGACTTACACAGGAAACGTGGTGATATAACTGGCCAAAAACATGCCAGGAAAATAAGTTGCTCGTTCTTCAGATAGCGTCTCTCTTAAAGGACACAAAAGATCGTCAGAATCAAGGAAAAGGGTTAAACGTTAGCGGATGCCAACCAATTAAAGAAATCATAAATCAAGGCAATAACGATAATAATCATAAATACATCAATTTATTTTATTGATATATTTATCTTAAGTCATAAACTGTGAGTAGTGAAGCTCCTTAACCCTTTCCCTCACATAGTAGCTTTTTTGACGCCTCTGCAGCAGACGGCCTTTTGAAAACATAGTGCCAAAAGAAGAAATTGCTCAAAACGAGCAATTTCTCCTTTTGCCACAATGTTTTCCACTTTTAGTCATAGGTAGGTTATCCGTTCAATTATAGAGTTTTTCTTTTTTTTGATAAAATATGTTCAAAAGCGTCTGCTGCAGAATTATCGTATGAGGGAAAGGGTTAAAGATAGCAGGTGACTTGATAATATTTCACAAATAATCATAATTATTAGAGCCGCGCCGGGCGATTTTAGGTATTGTTGCCTGTGCACATTGTGAAGACTTAGACATGCATGGGCTTCTACACTGTCTCTACAGAGTAGTCATTGTGCGTTAACATGAACTATAATCTTAGATGCTACATTAAACGAAATTAAAATGGATGTGTTTTCACAATAGTTTTACGCCGATATATACATGTAGATCTATATTTAAATGCTGCAAACAGTATATAAAATAAGACCCCTAAATCTCCAGACTTGTTATATTTGCATTATATATATTAGTTTAGGACCAGCCACCCTTTCCAATAATGTCATAACTTGATAATCTGGAAGTAGAGAATGCGAAGGTCGAAACAGATATTGAAATCAATGGTTTTCAATAAAAGAAAAACTATAAAATTACACGGTCCAGCATTTTTCGGTTTCAAAAAACAAAAATACTGAGTTTAAATGATGTTTGAAATGTCTTTATATGTATGAGATGTACCTTGAATGATTGAATTATATCCTTTTTTTCCACATACGATAAATCTGTAGCGGACGATACAAAAATATAATGATACATATATGTATGCATCATCTCTATACATGAAAGTATAATTATTGTTAAGAGTTGAAAACATTGTGACAAAAAGGTGAAATTGCTCAATATGAGCAATTTCACCTTTTGCCACAATGTTTTCAAATGTCGTCTGCTGCAGTTACGTCAAAAATGCGTCAAAAGGAGGGAAAAGTGTTAACAAATTGGGAAGGATTTGTGATTGTCATGAAAGGGGAAAGAGTTCAAAAGATGGAAAGGATTTGTGACTGTCATATAAGAGCCACGTCACACGAAGAACGTTCTTTCTGAGATTCATAACCCTTACTAAGCAACTTTAAAGAACATTTACGCATGCAGGATTACCACTACAAATCGCATTTGCGAACGGGGTAGACCACGACATATCTTTATATATTTAACTACATCGTTCACTACGCATGTATCGGTACGTAGCAAAATCAAATCAAATAATTAGTAAGAACGAATTACAAATCACTGGCGATGATGTCAGTTGCAGGATTTCAGCGAGTAAAGGGTTAATTTTGAAGCAATTACGACAAAAAATACAGACCACGATTTAAACCGTTCTTCGTATGCTTCCGTTAGCCTAACAGAAACTGTTCAAACTGTTGCGAATAGTGAAGATCCTGATCGGACTACGCAAATGGGTATGCTGATCTGGATATGCAATTTTCGCAATATGAGACGTCCCGCAAAAAAATCAACATTATGACAGTCCACGCAGGCTAATCCGAGCCGACACATTCCGTCTCAGGTGGATAGAGTTATATCTAGTAATGATTCCTGAAACAGAAAATCCACAGGAGACGAAAAGTGTCCATCCGGGTTCGCCTGCGCGGCATGCTTGAGCTGATCCGGGTCGATACTTTACGCAGAGACCACACGGTTGGTTTTCTCGCGGGGCGGCTCATATCGCGAATGTCCCATTATTACCTATGACGTTGTAGCCCAAATAAGTGTTTACTACGGCGAACAGAGTACAAGTGGCATTGTCTCTGTAAACGTGATAGTGACTGGGTTAATTACAAGACAAGACAGAATGGAACGAATTTACGAACTTGCGTTAATTGGCATTGTTGGGATGAGTATGCTGCCGGGGCTAGCTGATGGGCAAGGTAAATTGTTTGTATTGTTTTAATTGTTTCATGTATTTAATAATAGGTTTATAAATTGATTAACTCTTTCTCACATACAACAAATCTGCAGCAGACGATTTAGAAAAAATGCAGTCAAAATATGGAATCTATCTCTATATAAATAAAATAATAATTATTGAATAGAGTTGAAAATATTGTAGCAAATTGAGAAATTGCTTATGATGAGTAATTTATCCTTTTGCCACACTGTTTTCAAAAGTCCCCTACCACATATACGTCGGCGGACGGAAAAGGGTTGAAGGATGCCACCCATAATATTGTAGAATGTGGTGATATTTTGGGCTGGAGAGCCTTTGACTACAAATAAAGTTATAATATTGTATTAATTATCTTTTTCATTAAATTCTTAAATTCTTGTAGTTGCAAATGAGATTGTGAACATTAATTTGCTGCTTGTGTTCTGACTACATTTTTCGGATCACTTCACTCGGAAATATGTTCCGAGGGTTCCCTCGTGAATACACGTACAATACTTGTCCCTCTACTGTTAATAAATTTATTCTGGTATAATATCAGGCTTCGCTTAAGACAGGTAAACTGATTGCTTCCGAAATAACGCATACGACCATTCGTGAATTAATAGATCCGATATACAAGTTAGATGCAGTAATTTATATAAATAAAAAAAAGGTGTATTCTGTCCGGTACACTTGATTGCCGAACGCGGTTTCTGCATCACAAACAAAAGCCAGGTGATGTATGAGAATCGGGTTTTTTTATTACGATTAATTGTTGGTTTGTTTGAGATGTGTGAATATGGATGCGACTTAAAATGCGATCTTGATTCTCTGAACATATCGTATCTACGTACCTTTGAATGCAGTTGTTTGTATTATTTAGTCAGGCGTCTTTGGTCAATTAGTTTTCTCGATTAATCAGCTAGATTGTTAAGTTTGGTTTGTAACTTTTTGATTTATGGTTTAAGATTACTTAACGCTTTTGTAAACGGTATGTCAGTTATATCAATCCGACCTGCTCACCTACCCATGCGTTGTCCCATGCTTGTTATCCCACACAACTTTCTTACAAGACAACTGGTTATCATTATTAACTCCATAGCCCATTGGTGGCAGATGAATGGCGCTTATCACTACGACATTGTGTGCATTATCTGAAAGAATAAATGGCCGAGCTGGCAGCACCTTTAAATAATATTAAAAAGAGATGCACCATCAGTACTCCACACAACAATTTTTCCAAGCAACTGTTAAAAGGGAGATGCATTAGCATATAATAACCATTTTACTGCTTAAATGCTTTCAAACGCTTTATCGATTTCAAGAGATTGATGCTTAATCAAACTTAACGCTACGCATGTTGACGCATTTTCACTAGGCGCAACTTTATGGAAGCATTGTGATAATAGGAGCAATTGCAAATGAAGAGTCAGTTCACGAATGGTCAGAATGTTTTCTATCCAGGCACGGATATAATACAATGTTTTGCATATTTCAGTCACCAATATCGCTCTTGGTAAACCTACAAGTCAGTTATCTGCCCTGGAGTTTTCAGGGTTCAACTGGACCGCTGACAAGGCCATCGATGACTGTGTTAACACGACGAACCCAGAGGAGTCCGCATGTTGCAGTGCGTCTCAAGGAGCCGGATCGTTCTGGAGATTAGATCTTGAGCGACTATATTATGTCCACAACATCGTAATTCACGGACGCTCAGATGGAACTGCAAGTAAGTTTGTTTTTGTTTGTTTTGTGTTTAAAGCCGCTTTCAACATTGTTTCAGTTATATCAAGGCGTGTCCTGGGTAAGTTACCAATACTATTGGTCCATTTGTCCTGACACCAGTTAGTCAGTCATAAAGCGAACCCCGCAACCCTGAGCGCCAAGGAGGGCAGCCATTACTACCATTTTAAAATCATTTGGTATGACCCGACCGGGAATCGAACACGCGACCTCCCGCACCCGAGGCGGATGCTCTACCACTACACCACCGAGGTGGTTCTGCAAGTAAGTGTGGATGTTAACTGTTTTATTAAAGCCATGTCTTTTCCTCTTGACTCAAGAATTATATAACTATTTACTGTTCTCAGACTTTGTGTTTAAGTATCTGATTGGTCAGAACTATATATTAGATCTCGGACTTGTCCAACCTGTCCCACAAACTATCAAACTCTGTAACCGTTTTCTCCGTGCTCAGAAATGGCCTCAATGGCCCAAAAAGACTTCCGATTGGTCATTTTCGAGAATGAATTTATTTCTGACCAATCAAATGTTTGTGCACACATTTTGATCATAGCGTAAACTGCTATATTGATTGGCCTAAAAGTCTTGTTTCGAGCACATAGTTTATTTCTGAGCACAGAGCACGTTCTGTCTTTTAATCTGTCCACATCACTGATGATCAACGAAAACTCTGTTTTTCAATGTAAATTGATCGTTTTACGTGTTTATTATGCAACAGGGTGAAGCAGTGGCTAAGTGGTCGGCCTCGTAATCAGAATGTCACGGGTTCGATTCAGAGGACCTTTCAAAACATTGTGGCAAAAGAAGAAAACGTTCATCATGAGCATTTTTTTTTATTTCTCTATTTGCCACAATGTTTTCAGCTCCTTGCAATTTCTTATACTTTTATTAATAGAGAGTTTTTATATGTATGCAAAGATATTTCCAAAGCCTCTTCTACATATGTGTTGTGTATGAGAAAGGGTTGAGCTTTATTGTACCAATGTATTTATTTACTTGACTCATTCATGTACAAACAAAGTTATACAAATATATACAATGTACAAACAAATCAATACAAGTATTATACATGGCCATTCTAACAAGAAGTATAGGAGACTTGCGATATAAGCAAAGTAATATATACAAACATATACAATGTACAAACAAAGTAATATATACAAACATATACAATGTGCAAGCAAAGGAATATATACAAATTCAAATTCAAATTCAAATTGTTTATTCAAAATTTCTGGCCTCCGGCCCATAATATACATACAAATTATCATATACATAGAGAGAGGTGGTAATTTAACACATTGTGTTTACATACATCGACTTTTGAATGATTTAGACTAAATTTCAGTATTTTTGCGAAGTTATGTATTACGTGATTATGTGAGGGTATCAGCATGTACAATTTTGTGGCATCAACAATAATGTTGACTAGATCCAGGCAACAGTTACATTTTAGAGTGTTTTACATATTCAGTATGGATTTTTCGCCAAAACAAATACTTATAACGAAGATGTAAACCAACATCAGATTTCACTCCTATGCACTCTATATATGTATACAAACATATACAATGTACAAACAAAGTAATATAAACAAACATATACAATGTACAAACAAAGTAATATAAACAAACATATACAATGTACAAGCAAAGTAATATATACAAACATATACAATTTGCAAGCAAAGTAATATATACAAACATATACAATGTGCAAGCAAAGTAATATATACAAACATATACAATGTGCAAGCAAAGTAATATAAACAAACGTATACAATGTACAAACAAAGTAATATAAACCAACATATACAATGTGCAAGCAAAGTAATATATACAAACATATACAATGTGCAAGCAAAGTAATATATACAAACATATACAATGTGCAAGCAAAGTAATATATACAAACATATACAATGTGCAAGCAAAGAAATATATACAAACATATACAATGTGCAAGCAAAGTAATATATACAAAAATATACAATGTACAAACAAATCAATACAAGTATTATACATGGCCATTCTAACAAGAATTATAGGAGACTTGCGATATAAGCACAATCATTGCACTTACTATTTACCACATAGAGCCAAGAATCAGCTTCTAATTTTAAAAAAGAAATCGCACACAGGTACTTTATTGTGCCCAAAAAAATGTATAGCCGTTAAAGTAAAATTAAAGAATAATTTAAAACAAAAGGAAAAACATCTACCGTAATACATGTAAGGTTGAGAAGTGATTGATTATCAGCTGATTCTTGCTTGGACTAAACTAACTGAAGAAGAATACATGTTAGAAATTAAAACATTATTTACACAGATAAGATGTACAATGTATGTCTCCTCTATTTGTCATGTCTTTACCAAGAATAGTAATCGATCATCCAACAATTAAAAGCGATTTTACAAACTAAATAAAGTACCAAAAGTAACAATCGTAGTTAAGATACTAGTCTGTAGTATATCAATATGTAGTATTACATGATTTTCGATGGATCTTTGAGAAAGTGCAGGTGATTATTTCACGATGTACGATATACGATGTACTTATCTTGCTGTTACCAAATGAGCCGGCACGCGAGAAAAACCAACATTATGACCTCTGCGTAATGTATCGATACAGATCAGCCTGCACAGTCCGCGCAGACTGATCCGGGCCGACACATTCCGTCTCAGGGGGATAGGGGTATAGAGTAATGATTTATGAAACAGAAAATCCACAGGAGTCGAAAAGAGTCTATCCGGGTAAGCCTGCGCGGAATGCTTCGGCTGATCCGAATATATACTCTACGCCAAGTCATATGTAGTATTACATGATTTTCGATGGATCCAGGCGATTAGTTCACGATGTACGATATACGATGTATTTATATTGCTGTTACCAAATCTCCTTAAAACCAGACATACGTAAACTTCGCTACAGTATCAAACTCTAGTATAGATATGATGGCTTCCTATTACAGTTACCTAACAAATAAAAGATAGAAAAATGATGATTGCCAAGTGCTCTAATGTTATAGAATATTTATGTGTTTATGCTCAATTCGAGACGACCTTGTATGCGTTGTCGTCAGATTCAATATGTGTATATACTGTAGCAAAGTATATTGTTCTGATTTCAACGAGAGGCTATTTACTCTGACTGTTAGCCGACTGTATTTTTATTCAACATTAAATAAAAAAATAAAATAAACGGAATACTTGTTTGATCAGAAGTAAAGTCGTGAACACCAAAACAGTTATTTTCACTCAGTAAAAAATATATCTCGATCGTATTTTAAAAACTCTGTGACATAATGAGGAGAAATTGCTTAAAATGGGCAATTTCTCATTTTGTTTCAATGTTTCAACGTTTTGCTTTAATAAAACGTTTCCTTATGGAGATGTTCTATAGTTCTATGTAGATGTTTTATTCTGCTGATTTATTGTATTTGAGAAAGGGTTGAACTAGAGATTAGAACCGTTACTATTTTGGTAGAATTTATTACTGGTAGGACCATGATGAATTTGTTTTTTGTTGTTGTTTTTTCAGTAAACGGATTTCAGCTCAGTAATTTCAATGTATTCGGTGTGAATAGCAGTACCGTTGAAGAACAACTCTACAACAACACCGGAGTGGAATATGGTACCGGGGTTTTTACCATACCACTGAACGGAAAGATGATTTCGTCCGTTATTATTACACGACCATCCGCTACAATTCTCACTCTCTGTGAAGTGCAAGTCTTCCAAGGTTTGTTTTATTTTGCTTTGTTTATATTAGTGTTTAACTCTTTCACTTCCGAATTTCTCATTAATCAGCTTTTCCATTTTGAAAGGTGGACCACTCCATTTTTGGTCAAACGGGAAATTCGGTAAAATTTAATGTTTAAGTGGCAAACAATGCAGATTTCAGGTGAGACAGCTCGTTACGATAATAAGCCTTTAAATGCCTTTGTTAGGGTTACCGTCGATTGCAATCAAATTTCAGTTTATATCTCGACGACAGAACACTTATTCATTCCTTGGTGACTGCCAACACAAACAAAGGTTATAACAATGTGCCATGCCAATAGGCATCCTACCGTGACCGCCATGCTCGATTGTTTGGATTGTGTTATACGCCGCTTTCAACACTATTTCGGTTTTAAACGGTGTTTCGACCTGAGTTACATTGACTATATGGTATAGATTCAGTCGTAAGCCTAAGCGCAAAGAAGGGAAGCCATAACCTCCATTCACCGTTGTTCGAATGTAGAATACAGTGTAACCTTTGAGATACGGCACATCTGTAGAGGGATAAACTCCTAAGAACGACAGTTTCGTGGTTTTTATGTTCTTACGACAAATAAATGAACACGTGGAAAATGTTAAATGGAACAGAATAGAACAAACATTTATTTTCAACTTAGGCATAAACAGCTGATAGTTGATATTCACAAATCATGTATACATACAGAAATAGTTAAGACAATAATTTAGTTGAAAAATAATTAATTAAGTTTAAAATCTGTTTTATAATTATATGTATATAAACACACATTTGTACACAAACGCAAATGTATATATATATATATACATATACCCAATGGGAGAATTTTTCTCCATTTACCACAATGATATCCGAGTTCCATGTATGCAAATGCGTCAAAATGTCTTTTTAGATCAGGAGAAAGTGTTTAATCTCTAAATAGCACCACCTCTCTAGATCGACTGTAGGTTGGACTGTATAAATAACTAGTGTTGACACGTGTTGGTAAAGAATTTTGTTATCGGAGATAAACGCCGTTTTCAACGGAAGGGTAGTTCAACGGGCACACACCACATATTCCACACAACATTATTTCATGGCTACCAGCGGCCTTCCCATATACATGGTTAAACCCATTGATAGAAGAGGCATGACACTAGTCACAACAATGACTCTGTCAATCATCGGACAAAATTAATGACCGAGATGGGGGGTTCGAGTTCACGACCCCTGGATTAACCTTCATCATCGTTACCGACAAAGTTATCTCGGATCGGCCCATTTTACCATTTAAGATGTAGACCTTTCGTCATAAATTCAATTACTTATTCACAAACAGTGCATTGCTCTTTCAGTCTGTGGATGCGCCGCTTAGTCTTTATTTAGATTGCTCGCAAATGCTTTGCTGTAAGCTCATGGTTCGCTAAAAATAAGTCTAACAGTCCGTTTGTTTTATGTTATTTATGGTTCATGTACACAAATAAATGTCTGTGTTTCAAACATCCACAATATATATGTGCTGCTTCTTATTGCCACGGTACGTGGGCATATGTAGGTAACGCTAGACGAATGGGCGTTTACTAATGTTGCATTTATGTCCATATTACATTTAGACTGAAGGAATCCGTCGTAGCAGAGTATTTAACGTCGGGAATTTGAAACCGGGCGTCCCGGGTTCGATCCCAAGCCGCGGCGGTCATGTTGGAGTGCCCTTCGGCAAGGCACATTTTCTAGCCTAGTACTGATCTGTTTACCCAATGACCATGAATAGTTGAACTGTCGCCGTAATGTAACTGAAATTAAGTTGAAACGGCGTTAAAATGGGGGCAAAAAGCAAAGAAAAGCATGTAGACTGACATGTAGTGAATCAGTGTCCGCACAGTCAAGACGATTCCTAGACGTTATACTCTGCTCCTTTTACGTATATCATTCATCATTAGACCTTAACCCACTTTACACGATTTTTAACCCCTACCCACACACAGACGCTTTTTTGACGCCTCTGCAGCAGAATACTTTTGAAAACAATGCGACAAAAGGAGAAATTGCTCATGATGAGCAATTTCCCCTTTTGTCACAATGTTTTCTACCTTTTACAAAAATAAAAATAAAATTTAAAGAGATCTTCCATATCTATATCCAGTTGCTTTCAAGTGCTGCATATTTGATGTATGAGGGAACGGGGTTAAACAATACTCATGTATGCTTTTATTTAAATTCTAAATTTTGAACAGGTGTATTATAAAACTCTAAATGTTTCTTTCGAACAGTTGATAGGTCTGCACCTGATGGCACCGAGGACGATGATACTTCAACAGGTAGTGGCTTTTTATATATTTCTTGGATAGATGGTGCTTTCTTTCTGGATCCCAGTAGTTCAGTCGGTAGCGACGCTGGCGTCGAATCCAGGGGTTGTGATTTCAAACCCTAGCACTGCCAATATTATTTCCGATGTTTGATTAAATAAAGTAAATGCGACAAGCGTCATTCGTATTCCACCAATGAGCTATGTGTAAAAGTAGCCGGTTGCTTAGAAAGCCTGTTATGTGGAGAACTGGTGTGAGAAAACCAGTAAACTTATAGGTATGTGAACTGGCCGCTGTAATATGACAGAAAAGGTGTTGGAAACGGCGTAAAACCCAAATCAAACCAATCAATCAATCAATTCTTGCAGGTACCCATATAAAAATGGCTTAGACCTTCTGAGACTAATATGATTGTTTTATACATCAGCTCTGCTTACGCCTTCATCAATACCGGATTGTTGTGGATGACATAGGTGCAGATGTATTTCGTCGGCCTCTCGTACCAAAGGTCCTGGGTTCGAGTCCCGTGATGAGCGGGTTCTGACCTTGGGATTTTTCATACAAACGGCGCGAGTATTGGTTAAGTCTCCAGGGAGCAGGGATCGAGCGTAATTAATATAAGCTGAAAGCTTGTTTCGCAATCGATGTAAAATAAATAAGTTTAAACTAATACCGGAATTCTAATTACCGAGATAGGTCAAACAAACGTTAAATGTTATCATACCTATTTCACACAAATACTATTAAACAGTAACTTCAGGTTTTGCGCGTTTTTAAAAATGATAGTAATGGATGCCCTCCTTGGCGCCTGCGAGTGCGGGGTGAGCATTACGACTGACTGACTGGTGTCAGGATAAATGGACCAGTAGTACTTGTAAATTACCCAGGAAACGCCGTTATATACCTGAACAACTGTTGAAAGCGGCGTTAAACACCAAACAATTCATCAACCAACTGCTTTTGCATGTCTAATTTCAGCTCTACCTAATCAAGTCGGCTGCATTGTGACGTCCCACCCGATGTTGACTGTGTCTGTCATGGTTGTTCTGTGGTGGAACAGATAACGTGTATATTGCAGGCCTTATCATTTTAAGTTTTCTTTATTATCTTGCAACATTTGTGATCGGTCATACGTAAACCGAGAGGACCTATGCGACCAACGAAGCACCTGATTAGCCTGCGCTTCCGCGCAGTCTAATCAGGACCTTCACTGTACGTCATATAAACGCAATCTTAGCATCATTGAGGCCCCTTGCCAACAGTTTTCACTAGACACGAACGATATGGCAGAAGTTCGAAAGACACAGCGATTAATTACATAACCTTCATATGATCTGTTTCAGGAGTGTTTTGGGGAGGTTATGCTTTCTCCCCTCTCTCTCTCTCTATGTCCGCTTACAATGATCTGTTTCAGGAGTGTTTTGGGGAGGTTATGCTTTCTCCCCTCTCTCTCTCTATGTCCGCTTACAATGATCTGTTTCAGGAGTGTTTTGGGGAGGTTATGCTTTCTCCCCTCTCTCTCTCTCTATGTCCGCTTACAATAAACATTTTATATATGATCCATGTAAACCAATCGTTTTGTATGTATGTTATCCCTTTCCAACTTGTAGACGTATTTTGACGCATCGGTATAAGACAACTATTGAAAACATTGTGGAAAAAGAGGAAATCGCTCATAATAAGCAAGTTTTCCATTTGCCACAATGTTTAAAACTATATTCGATAATTATAATTTCATTTCGAGAGATTTTACCGCTTTTTAGTCTGCTGCAGATTTGTTTTAGGTGGGAAAGGCTTAACCTTAGCTTGCGATCAGCCTATGCATCCACAGCCTTCAATATAATCTGATCGCAATTAACGAACGTCGCTCTACGGAAACCAACCGTAAGGCATTTGAGACGAGTGTAAATTAAGATCAGACAGTGAATCCACGCAGTCTTATGTTGATCTGCACTGAATCTCATTTGTATGTGAAGGATTCAAGAAACTCCTGTAAAGCGTAGGAATACATTTTTTCCACATTTGTAATAATTACGTTATGGTTAGTTTTACTGGAACACCGCTCAAATAGTGTGTATCAGAAACTTATATAACTCCGCTTAAATGTTTCTGAAAAATATAGACATAGAGCAATGCACTTGCGCTGACGAGCAGACGTATTATAATCTACGCTGGTCGCCTTCGTGCAGCAGTTGATCAATCGTAATAATCTGGCTTTCCCTAAAGAGATAAACCCTGTCGTCCATTAACAAGTCTCAGAGGACCAGATACATACCAGTGCTTTTGCATGTCTAATTTCAGCTCTACCTAATCAAGTCGGCTGCATTGTGACGTCCCACCCGATGTTGACTGTGTCTGTCATGGTTGTTCTGTGGTGGAACAGATAACGTGTATATTGCAGGCCTTATCATTTCAAGTTTTCTTTATTATCTTGCAACATTTGTGATCGGTCATACGTAAACCGAGAGGACCTATGCGACCAACGAAGCACCTGATTAGCCTGCGCTTCCGCGCAGTCTAATCAGGACCTTCACTGTACGTCATATAAACGCAATCTTAGCATCATTGAGGCCCCTTGCCAACAGTTTTCACTAGACACGAACGATATGGCAGAAGTTCGAAAGACACAGCGATTAATTACATAACCTTCATATGATCTGTTTCAGGAGTGTTTTGGGGAGGTTATGCTTTCTCCACTCTCTCTCTCTCTATGTCCGCTTACAATGATCTGTTTCAGGAGTGTTTTGGGGAGGTTATGCTTTCTCCCCTCTCTCTCTCTATGTCCGCTTACAATGATCTGTTTCAGGAGTGTTTTGGGGAGGTTATGCTTTCTCCCCTCTCTCTCTCTCTATGTCCGCTTACAATAAACATTTTATATATGATCCATGTAAACCAATCGTTTTGTATGTATGTTATCCCTTTCCAACTTGTAGACGTATTTTGACGCATCGGTATAAGACAACTATTGAAAACATTGTGGAAAAAGAGGAAATCGCTCATAATAAGCAAGTTTTCCATTTGCCACAATGTTTAAAACTATATTCGATAATTATAATTTCATTTCGAGAGATTTTACCGCTTTTTAGTCTGCTGCAGATTTGTTTTAGGTGGGAAAGGCTTAACCTTAGCTTGCGATCAGCCTATGCATCCACAGCCTTCAATATAATCTGATCGCAATTAACGAACGTCGCTCTACGGAAACCAACCGTAAGGCATTTGAGACGAGTGTAAATTAAGATCAGACAGTGAATCCCCGCAGTCTTATGTTGATCTGCACTGAATCTCATTTGTATGTGAAGGATTCAAGAAACTCCTGTAAAGCGTAGGAATACATTTTTTCCACATTTGTAATAATTACGTTATGGTTAGTTTTACTGGAACACCGCTCAAATAGTGTGTATCAGAAACTTATATAACTCCGCTTAAATGTTTCTGAAAAATATAGACATAGAGCAATGCACTTGCGCTGACGAGCAGACGTATTATAATCTACGCTGGTCGCCTTCGTGCAGCAGTTGATCAATCGTAATAATCTGGCTTTCCCTAAAGAGATAAACCCTGTCGTCCATTAACAAGTCTCAGAGGACCAGATACATACCAGTCTCCCCCCCCCCCCCCCCCCCCCCCAATACATCTCTCTTATTACTCAACCAAACCCTATGTTGCGAGTACTCAAAAGAATCGTCTCACTGAGACGATTCTTTTGAGTACCCACAACCTAGGGTTTAAGTGTCAAATAAGGATTTAAGAACATGAAATACGTACGCCCTTTGTCTAGAGCTTTCATTAATCTGCAGCCGACTTTGAAAAAAGGCTAAAATATTGTATGTATACTCTCTATTATTTAGAGTATAATTATTGAAAAGGGATGAAAAATTATAACAAAATGGGTAATGCTCAGAATGAGAGGTGAATCGGATATGAGCTGTGGTTACAACTAGTTCGAATGTTGAGGGGGGTTAACAACGTGCCATTCTCACATGATAAGTTTACTGGTCGCCTTTCATGATCTCCTTTGTGATAGAGCTGCTCCGTCTTCAATGGAATTATATGGTAGTAATCGGTTGCCAATCTACCGAAACAAATTACAGAGCTTTTGTTCAAAGGGAAGTTATTCGTTTTCCATAGACGTCCAGTATAGCATTATGGGTTATGGTTCGTTCCCAACAAGTCTAGTTCAGTATTAGAAATACCAAAATAGCCAAGAAAAATAACAGGTTGACGGACCATTTTTCTTTTTATGTGGTCAAATAGAAGGTCACCCTTATACCGCACTTAATTTTACTTACAATTTCAGAAAATACAAGATGTTCTAAAAATGGCTCCTAGAGTGTCAATACATGTCTCAAATTAAACAATATTTTAGTTATAAATCAGACTCCAATGGAAGACAACTTCAGTCTTATATATGGATCTGAAATTCCCTGAACAAAATTGTCCGCTAGGCAAGCCTTTGGCTATATTAACAGCTTAACAGCCATTTAGAACTACATGTATTTTCTGAAATTTAAAGTAAAATTCACTGCGGGATAAGGATTTTGTTTTTATGAGCTTTTGTATTGTTTTAAGAATGAACTTTAATTAAAAATAGATTCTTTGGTTATTTCGTTGGGAAAGAGCCATAGCAAAAGACGCTATAATGGTCTCTATGTATACAAAATTGCTTCAATTTTACCTGAAAGGTTTTCCAAAGCCTTTCTTGCTGCATGTACACCATGTCCAAAAGAGCCGTTATTATTAGTATGCCTGACCCGATAATACAACTGTTAGGGCATGTAACTCCACATTAAATATACCTGTGGTGGTATATAAATTGGACCGAGTCACAAGAAGTCCGATCTTCAGCGGCAGCAATACGATCATCAGAGAGCGGTTATGACCACAACTAAAATAAATTGAATTGAGGTTAAACCATGTACATAGTAAATTTACCAGTACTTCCGGTATCCATTATCCTGGTTCCGATACATCAGTCGTATTGCTCTCCTCGCAACATATAGCGCCATGGAGGGGATCCATTTATACTGTACGTGAACTCTTTGGTATGACCCGACCGGGACTTCCGCTCCCGCAGACGCCCTAATCACTAAATCACGGAAATGGTTTCTGATTTTCAAGTTCAAGCCAGTCAAACTCGCAAAAGTTGTGAACAGGGTCACTGGGACAGTGTTCTAAGGTGCCATTAGAGTTTTAGATGATATTAACCGGACCATTATTATAAATGTTGAAGGTTCAGTTCGTGAAGCGACATTTTGGCCCTACTGGAAAGTGAATGTTCAAGCAATAAGGCTTCGATGACGAGCTGTGTATAGAGCTGAATGCACACATTGTATTTTCATCTGCGTCAACGTACTGCGAGACGAGTATTGTCTCTCTTAAAACAAAATTTTAAAAAAAACACCGTAGGCGGTAATTTGTTATTAATATCTAATTATAAATAAATAATTAGTGAGTGGTATGTTCCAAGATAAGACTGAAAAACTGTGTAAGTCATTCTTGGTCTATAGTACTGTAGTTCAATGTCGTTACAGAACAAGACAGACACAGACATGTGATTTGACCCTTTCTCACATACAACAAATCTACAGCAGACGACTTTGAACAAATTATAAACATATTTTCCCTTTGCCATAATGTTTTCATCAGTGGTTTGCTGCAGAGGCGTCAAAAACGAAGGCGTATTTTGGAAAGTTCTAAGTTAAACTCCACTGAAGGTCGGTTTTCGTACGACGTGGTTTTAACCCTTTCCTTCATAAAGACGCTTTATGACGCCTCTACAGCAGATGGGCTTATTGAAAACATAGTGACTAAAGAAGAAATTGCTCAAAACAAGCAATTTCTCCTTTTGCCACAATGTTTTTCACTTTTAGTCATAGCTTATCCATTTAATTATAGAAATTTTCCTTTTTTTGACAAAATATGTTCAAAGTCGTCTGCTGCAGAATTGTCTTATGAGGGAAAGAGTTAAATAACATGGCAACAGCTGATGTACTCCTGACCTGCGTTACTTCTTTCCCACATTAAGTCACAGTTGATGTATTTGTAGCTGAAAACTTCTTTCTGAAAACATTGTGACAAAAGGTTAAATTGCTCATGAGCAATTCCGTCTTTTGCAAGAATGTTTTAAAAATAGATATATTGATCATACTATTATTTATAGAGTTTTGCGTAGATGTCTTTAGGATCGTTTGTTGCTGCAGAGTTGCTGTGTGGGGGAAAGGGTTAATCCGATTCAAATCATATGAGTAATCACTGAAGGCTAGGCCTTATGGGATTTTTACGCGGTTTTGAACATTATTTTAGTTATATCACGGCGACAATCCATGGGATTTTACGCGGTTTTGAACATTATTTTAGTTATATCACGGCGACAATCCATGGGATTTACGCGATTTTGAACATTATTTTAGTTATAACAAACCTACTCGGCTAGGAAATGTGGCTTCTCCAACGGCACTCTGAACCATGACCACCGCGAGCAGGGATCGAACCCGGAACTTATGGTTCCAAATCGCTCACACTAACGACTCGACCAAGTCGTATTCCGACTGAAGGCTAAGACGGGGGGAGTTATTTAGCGAAGAGCATATTAATACCTAATAAAAATGACAAAATATTTCAATTCTTATCAAATATTGTTAGCCGGCAAGGTAAAAGCTTTATAATAACTTAGTCATTGTTCTTTTAAAAACACATTCAACCATGCGTGTTTTACAGGACATTAGGAAAAACAATAATGATGAAATATGCTTCTAAATATTTAAGTATTACTTACCGCTAAGTAAGGTTGGTGGAATTGGACCCGGATTACATAAGTCAGGGGCGTAGCTTTGCAATAATCAATGTGTAGGCCGTCTCGTGAGAAAATCAACATTGTGGACTCTGCGTAAAGTATCGACACGGATCAGCCTAAGCATGCCACACAGGCCTAACCGATAGACACTTTTCGCCTCCTGTGGATTTCTGTTTCAGATAATAACTACTCTATACATCTATCCCACTAAGACGGAATGTGTCGGCCGGATCGGTCTGCGCGGACAGCGCAGGCTGATCTGGTCGATACATTACGCAAATGTCTATCGCCGCAGCTGCATTTTTGGGCATTTTGAGATCGTTTATGACAAATATTAGGTCGTTTTTGTGTGTGATGTAAACTACAATGCCAGTTGATGTTTAAACCATCTGAAGGTCGGTTTTCGTGTGACGTGGCCAATTTCCTACTCGAGGCAGTGTCTCCCCAGAACATGCACTTCTAACACTAGAGATGTTTTATTTACCCTTTCCTACATACAACAAATCTGCAGCAGACGACTTTGAGAACGTTCAGTCAAAACAATGGAAACCCTCAATAAATGAAAGAAATATTATTGAATAGAGTTGCAAACATTATGACAAAATTATGGTGAAATTGCCTCGTTAGAAAGCGTCTGTATGTGAGAAAGGGTTAAGACATTTATTACCCACGAAGGCGAAGTTACTTTTTTGAAGCACACGTTTAATGAAAACGTTTTAGTGAAAAGAAAGTGTAGACTAAGACAAGCCTGTGCATATTAACACAGAATCACAGTATTCACACTCCTTCACGTCCAGAAGGAGTAACATATGAGCCGTCCCGTGAGAAAACCAACACTGTGGACTCTGCGTAAAGTATCGACCCGGATCAGCCTAAGCATGCCGCGTAGACACGTTTCGCCTCCTGTGGGATTTTCTATTCTATTCTATACCTCTATTCCCCTGAGACGAAATGTGTCGACTCGGATCAGTCTGCGCGGACTGCGCAGGCTGATCTGGGTCGATACATTACGCAGAGGCCATAATGTTGGTTTTCTCGCTGGACGGCTCACATGATCAACAAAAGGACACATAATTTTAAATTGAATTGTGTTCAAGCTGGCTGTTACCCCCCTCCTTACATTTTAAGACCTCAATTCGCATAGCAAAGAGTTAAGTCTTTTCATACAACGTTTTCAACTTTATTTAATCATTTTTTTTACTTTTTTTCCTTTCTCAATACTTTCCATATGTTTTGCAAGGGAATTTTCAATAGTCTGTTGCAGATTTGTTGTATGTTTAGTTTAATTTTAACTTAGTTATTTAACATCGATTGCCAAACAAGCTAAAATAGCTTATATATTTAATACTCTCGGTGTTTCCTGGAGACTTAACCAGTTCGTACGCAGTTTGCGTAGAAAGTCCGAAATGCAGAACCCATCACAGTCCGTCTGAATTCGAACCCGGGACCTTTCGGGTAAGAGGGGCCGAATCTCTAAGGTATGTGTTCGTGTGACAAGGCTCGTGTAAGGTGACGGATTAACCCTTTCCCTCATACAGCAATTTTGAAGCAGACGACTTTGAACATATTTTGTCAAAAAATGGAAAATCTCTATAATTGAAAAATAACCTATGACTAAAAGTGGAAAAGATAATTGCCAAAGGAGAAATTGCTCGTTTTGAGCAATTTCTTCATTTGCCACTATGTTTTCAAAAAGCCATCTGCTGCAGAGGCGTCAGAAAGCGTCTATGTAATGGAAAGGATTAAGATCACGTCTTCTCTTCTCACCAGCTGTTGTATCATTTCTACTGGATTATGATTTCACTGGTGTTCTTCAACGGAAAATAAAGGAAAACATATTCGGTGAGTTTGCTCTATCATTATACTACATTAATTGTCGGGGTTTTCTTTAAAACTGTTTCTCAGGTTCTGACGTCCAGTGGAAATAGACGCACAGAGACATACACACAGAGCAAGTGAGAGATAAAGAGAGAGAGAGAGAGAGAGAGAGAGAGAGAGAGAGAGAGAGAGAGAGAGAGAGAGAGAGAGAGAGAGAGAGAGAGAGAGAGAGAGAGAGAGAGAGAGAGAGAGAGAGAGAGATGGGTAGAGAGGTAAAGAGAGCGAGAGAGAGGTATAGAGATAGAGAGAGAGAGAGAGAGAGAGAGAGAGAGAGAGAGAAGACGAGATAGACCATACAGACGTACATACAGGCAGACAGACAAACAGACAGACAGACAGAAAGACAGACAGACACAGAGAGAGAGAAGGGAGAGAGAGAGAGAGAGAGAGAGAGGGGGGAGAGAGAGATATATAGAGAGAGAGACAGAGAGAGAGACAGAGAGAGGGAGAGGGAGAGAGATAGAGAGAGAGAGAGAGAGGGATAGAGAATGAGAGGGAGGGAGACAGAGAGGGAGAGATAGAGAGAGAGAGAGAGAGAGAGAGAGAGAGAGAGAGAGAGAGAGAGAGAGAGAAAGAGAGAGAGAGAGAGAGAGAGAGAGAGAGAGGGAGAGAGAGAGGGAGAGAGAGAGAGGAGAGAGAGACAAACAGGGACAGAAAATGTGATATAATAAGAGAGAAAAAGAGACATACAGTGAGAGAAATAGAGAAAGAGTGAGACAAAGACAGAGAAAGCGAGAGAGATAGGGAAAGATAGCTAAAGTAAGAGAGAGATAGAGGGACTCACAAACAGAGACAGACACAGGCATACATACAGACAGACAGACAGACAGACAGACAGACAGACACAGACAGACACAGACAGACAGACAGACAGACAGACAGACAGTGAGTCACACACGGACAGGCACGGCTTGACGGCCAGTATAACTTGACTGAAGTATAGTGTTCATACATTGAAAGGATTTGCTTTTATTTTCAGATTGCTCTAATAACTTGTGAATATGAGCTCTGATATGCCTTTAATATTGTATTCGAAATAAATAGCATCAATTATGTTCACCAAAACAAACGTGCATCATGTAATCTCAGTCCTTTGCTGGACATGTCAGTTATAGCCATACTCCGGACACATTCGATTGTGTTAGTGGCTAAGTACATTGCTGGACATGTCAGTTATAGCCAGAATACGTACACATTCGATTGTGTTAGTGGCTAAGTACTTTGCTGGACATGTCAGTTATAGCCAGAATACGTACACATTCGATTGTGTTAGTGGCTAAGTACATTGCTGGACATGTCAGTTATAGCCAGAATACGTACACATTCGATTGTGTTAGTGGCTAAGTACATTGCTGGACATGTCAGTTATATCCAGAATACGTACACATTCGATTGTGTTAGTGGCTAAGTACTTTGCTGGACATGTCAGTTATAGCCAGAATACGTACACATTCGATTGTGTTAGTGGCTAAATACTTTGCTGGACATGTCAATTATAGAAAGAATCCGTACACATTCGATTGTGTTAGTAGCTAAGTACTTTGCTGGACATGTCAGTTATAGCCAGAATCCGTCAGATTCAATAGTCCTTCAAGGTTAATTGCGTAGAAGCGTTCGATAAAGTCCTAGATCAAAATTGAACAAATAAGAATTGTTTACATATATTTGATTATAAGGGTCCATCCGTGCAAAAGGGTACACTATGGCATTTGTATATAGTGTAGCTACCGCTCTACCGATCTATCCAGCTTAATTTGTATGTTCACAACTCACACATATCTTCAAAGAAGCCTTTGTAAGTGATTTTTGGAAAGTATAGACCAATATCAGATTGCACGGATGCGCAGGTTGTTCCAGACTTATACTATTCGCAAAGTTCTGACAAGACCCCTTTTGGACGGAATTGTTTATAAATATTCACGAAGGTACCGTATCTACCTATTTTCGAGGGAATTGGTCCGCTTAACCCTCATATAGATAACTTTCTGACGCCTCTGCAGCAGACAGCTTTTAAAAAACATAGTGCCAAAAGAAGAAATTG